>JAEOAD010000309.1:0-17200 GCA_036365145.1 Orientallactaga sibirica
ATTCAATGTGGAAAAGCTTTCTTCTCCATGTTAAGTCTTATTATCCATCACAGAACTCACACAGGTGAAAAGCCATATGAATGTACTGAATGTGAGAAAGCCTTTGTCTCCAAGCCAGGTCTTATTATACATCACAGAACTCACACAGGTATAAAGCCATATGAATGTACTGAATGTGGGAAAGCCTTCTTCTACAAGTCACATCTTAATAGGCATCAGAGAACTCACACAGGTGAGAAGCCATATGAATGTACTGAATGTGAAAAATCTTTCAGCACCAAGTCATTACTCAGAATTCATCAGAGAATTCATACAGGTGAGAAGCCATATCAATGTACTCAATGTGGGAAAGCCTTCCGCTGGAAATCAAAGCTTACTATACACCAGAAAACTCACACAGGTGAGAAACCTTATGAATGCATTGAATGTGGGAAATCCTTCATCACCAAGGCAGATCTTAATAAGCATCAGAGAACTCACACATGTGAGAAGCCCTATGAATGCATTGAATGTGGGAAAGCCTTCAACTCCAAGTCATATCTTATTGAACATGAGAGAACTCACACAGGTGAGAAGCCATATGAGTGTATTAAGTGTGGGAAAGCCTTCATCTCCAAGTCAGGTCTTAATAAGCACCAGAAAACACACGGGTGAAAAGCCATATGAATGTACTCAATGTGGACTAAATGTGGTAAAACTTCATGTCCAAGACACATCTCACTCTGCATATGATAACTCACACAGGTGAAAAGAGCTTTTATTGCCAAGTCAGATCTTTATAATCATCAGAAAATACAGGTAAACTTATTTATTAGTCAAATGTTGTTAAACATTACAGAACACACAGGTGAGAATCCATATGAATGTAATGAGTGTGAGAAAACATTCATCTTCAAATCACAGCTCACTATGCATCAGGGAACTCATATAGGAAAGAAACCATGTGAATATAACATGTGGAAATACATTCTTGTTACAGTGATTATTAATGTTATGTATGTGAGAAAGCTTTTTCCAGAAGTCACAACTCAGTGTGCATCGTAGATAGGTGAAGAGCCTTATGAATGTACTAAAAGTGAGAAAGCCTTTTAACTGAAATCATAAGTTACAGATAAGAGAAAACAGGTGAGGAGCCAGTTGAACATAATAAATTTGAAAAATGTTTCTTATGGAAGTCAACACTAATTTTGCATTAGAGAATTCACATAGGAGAGAAACCAAAAACCATATGAATGTATATGTGGAAATACATTCATCTCCCAATCATAGTTCACTATGCATCAGAAAGCACACAGATGAGAAACCATGTAAATGTAATTCATGTGTAAAAGCTTTTATCTGTCAGTCCTAACCTACTAAGTGTGAAGGAGTTCATGTGTAAATTCATATGTGGAAGAAATGAATGTTGAAAACCTATGGATAATATTCCTGAATCTGAAAAAAAGTGGACTTTATTCTTTAAGTCATACTTTAGTGAATTTCTGAAAACATCAAATTTCTTCTTTTGTAATTGGCTTGTGGGAGTTATATGGACTGATTTAGGAACTTGAACTTGAGGAGCCATGCAATGATGCAATTGTGTGATGATTGAAAAAGCTAAAAGCAGAATGAAGTATAAGAAATTTTGATAGTAGTATTTTGGGTGATGAGTACTAGCTGTGTTATGACCAGTTTCTGGGAACTGGAATAATGTTGAATTTAAAAGGAATCATCTGTTATCTTAAAGAGCAAATTTGAGAATTTGAATTTCAAGACATAGAAGCATCCTTTGTTGCAACTGCAAGTCTTACAGAGATTTCCATCTTTGGAGATGGGAATCCTGATATGTATTAGAACAGTATGAGTCGTGGTGGTCAGTCAGAAAATAGGAGAGGTGTGTAATAACAATATTAAAGGATATTACTGTTCAGTTTTGGTCCCTCAACTTATATTGCTTTTGGAAGTAGAACAAAGTCATAAAAGTCAGTACAGGAAGAACACAAAGCCTTTGGATTGACACATTGTGACTAAGGGAAGTCTTTAAGTTCTTAAGTGGAAACCCTGTGATGTCAAAAATGTAGTTGTGAAGATGAGAAATATTTCAGTGTTGCTGCTTAAATTTTCTGGGAATTTCCGCTGAGGTAGGCTGCTCATGATGAAAAGTTTAATTTCCCCATAAAACTAGATTTCAGGGCTAAAGGGGTTATATTTGGAGACCAGGTGATTGAGTTGCTTAGGTTCCTTAGGTAAAGCTGCAAGGTTTGAAGTTTGTCCTGTTTGTGTTCCCAATTACATTGCTTCAGTATTTCCTTGGTATGACTTTTCCAATGGAAATATTTACTGTGTTTCATTATGTGTTGAAAACAAATAACTGTACTTTAAGCTAACAAGTTCAAAGTTAATAGAATTTCTGGCTTCTCATTGGAGATGTTGGATTTTTGAGTTTTGAGCAGTGTTATATTTACTAAAGACCATGGCAACTTTTACATCAGAATAAATGCATATGTAATCATAAAATGGTCATGGGTTTATGTGGGCCAGGGGCAAAATTTGGATGTTTGAATGCAAAGTTTCTCCTCTATGTTCATGTTTTGTTCATTTTTTTTTTTGTTTTTTGTGAGGTAGGGTCTCACTCTAGTTCAGCCTGACCTGGAGTTCACTGTGTATTCTCAGGGTGGCCTTGAACTCACGATGATCCTCCTACCTCTGCCTCCCAAGTGCTGGGATTAACGGCATGCACCACCACACCCGGCTTTTGTTCAATTTATGTTGACCTGGAACTCATTATGTACTCTCAGGCTGGCCCCTAACTCAGAGTAATTTGTCTATCTCTGCTTTCAGAGTGTGGGAATTAAAAGCATATGCCACTAGGGCCAGCTGTTACTGAATTTTTAGTGTGTGTAATTGATATACAATGTAACAAATGTCAGAATAATATCTGAAATATATGATTATCAAAATGTTTTAAAGGATTTAGGAGATAGTTAATTGGGGAAAGTGCATACCATGTAAGCATGAGGGGGTGACTTTGGATCACCAGTACATATGTAAAAATGCTACTTGTGGGGTTGGTGAAATTGGTCAATGTTTAAGGCACTGCCTGCAAAGCCCATGGACTGATGATTAATTCCCCAGTACCTACATAAAGACAGATGGAGAGTGTCACATGCATCTGGAGTTTGTTTGCAGCAGGTAGGAGCCCTGGAATAAACCTTTTCATTCTTTCTCTGTCTCTCTCTGCCCTTACAAATAAAAATTAAATGTACAAAATATTTTAAAATACTGTGTGTGGTTGTTCATGTGTGTAATTACAGAAAAAAGCAAGGACATGAGTAATCCCAGATCTCACTATTTAGTTTGTCTCACTGAGTTGATAAGCTCTGAGTTCAAGGAATGACTTGGTATAGATATATATAACCTCCCATTTCTAAAACTGGTATTTCGTTAAAGTAAACATTTCCATAACAAGCATTAACATTTTATGGCCACTCTCTTAAACATGGAAGCAAAAGTTTTAAACAAAATTTTTGCAAACACAGGCAAAAATACATCCAGTATATCACTTATGACAGGAGGAAGACTGTATTCTACAGTTACATGCATGAATCATAAGATGTGATCTTATGAAACACTATGCCTGTTGCAGTCAGGTTTGCATTGGTGGCAATGCAGGTGGCAGAAATCACCTGACTAAAGCTATAATACTCTTTAGCCCATCCACAACAATACACTCTTTCCAGGAGGTGTTAATTCCCAAATCTCCATCAGCCTGAAACCTAGCATTCAGAACACATAAGTTTATGGGGGACACCTGAATCAAATGACCACATTCCACCCCAACCCCCATAAACTGATAAACCTACATGATATCAAATACAATGCCTTCAGTCCAACTTTAAATGTCCCCATAGATGTTCAAACATGGCCATAGTCAAATATCTTAAAGGAACTGTGATAGCATAAAATACCTCCAAAAACATAGTGGCAGAGTATAAACCGTCATATTGCAAAAGATGGCATTGGACATAACAAAAAATATTCAACCAATAAAAGGTTTATACACAGTGAACATCAAGCTCTGTAGGTCCAAGTCCAACAACTCTAGTCAGTGACTAATCTCCAAGTCTGATAATTCTATTCAGCAAGAAATCTCTGGAGTTCCAATTTCACCCTCCAGCCAGGCTACTCACAGTCCTGGGAAATCTTTTCTGGGTCTGTCAGCTCTCCTTGCCATTCCATGTTTATGGCTTCTTCACTGGGTCTCCACTGCAACCCACAGCCCATCTTCACAGGTCCATTGGATCCCTATGCAATCATCCAGCAAACCTGCTTCACACTGTCTGTAGCAGAAAGTTTTAGGTTCGCTGAGATGAACTTCCAGACCAGGCACAGTTATGGAGGAAGGGATATTATTTATTGAAGCTTACAGATCCAGGGGAAGTTCCATAATGGCAGAAGAAACGACCTGCTCTCCACAGGGCCAAGCAGAGAGAAAAGCCAACCAGCCACCACAGCACACAGAGCAAAAACTACAGCCAAAAGGTCACACAGCATACTTCAGGAACTCCTGCTAGGCACATTTTCATATCTTTACAATGGAATCTCAAACCCATACCTTAAGACCAGCCCCCAGTGACATTGCCTCTAGCAAGGTGATTGCAGATGCAAACTATAACTAATAAAACACTGAATATATTGGGGGACATATATCCAAACTACCACACTGTCCATGGCTGTTTCCAAAACACAAGACCATGTTGCTCGTTCAATGACCCTCTTTTTTCCTGCATTTTTCTACTCTGTAATACCAGGTGGGTTTCCAATATGTTAATTGATGTGCTGGATAAAGACTTTGAAGAAGAGGACAATCCTTAAACATGCAAACCGCATAAATAGAGTCTACATTCTTCCTGTTGCTCCAATGCATGGCAACTTCAGGACAAGGAATTCATTCTTTGTCTATAGTGGAGGCTCCCCAACCCAGACCTTAGAAACTCTGAGAGGTTCTCACGTTTCAGTCTATGGATGACCTAAGGCTCTAGGAGCCTTCCATGTGTCATTCTACCCGACAACCCAAGCATTATGAGTGCCCAGATGCTTCCTCCTAATCCATGTATAAGATGACTATTACCCTAGGGTTTATATCAGAGTAACAAAAGGTGGCCCTGGATGGTAACAGGATTCTATGATAATCAGGTTGTAAGCTTAAAAACCTATGACTCATTGATATTTATCTGGTCATGATAATGGCTATGAAAGATTGGCTTTAAAGATCTTACCCAAGTTTCCTATGTTCTTTTTGCCAACCTTTTACTAATTAAGAAGTTTATTATGTTTTAAAAAGACAAATTAACAACAACAACAAAAAAAACCTGTAACCATAAGATGGTACCTGTCTTGTTCATGCTGTTTTATTGGGTGATCATCACTGAGATTTTTGTCTAAATATTATACAATGTCATTGTGACTTTGTTCTTAGGGAAACTAAAGAAACTCCTCCTGTCCCAGGAAAGCCTGCAATATACATGCAATATTAATATAGTTTATCTAGACGTCATATATTCTACCATTTGTAAATATTGCCTTATGTTAAACTTAAGAATCATTCAATGATTAAAGATAATTCTTTGAAATCACTTTATGTGTATCATAATTTTTCTAATGTATGTTAAAAATCAGACCAATTTAGCTCGGCAATGACACAGTTTTTTTTTTTTTTTCTTAAATTATGTGTACTCAGCCTCAGTCAAGTTTTTACTTAAGTAATTGTCTCATTTCTTCTATCTTTAGTTCATTGCTTATATATGTATTGATACTTAAGACATGTACCCTACTCTAAAAAATGATCTTAAACACTGCTATTGGACTTCCAATTTAGGTATTTGAACTAATCAAAGATGTTTCCAAGTAGAAATGTCAAAACTTGATATTGTCTTCCTTGACATGTTCTTCCTATAGTTATAACTATTAGATATTTAAAGAATAAGATGTACCTACCTTCTAAAAAGCTGTTTCTCTGTTTTTCTCTTGTCTTATTTCTTTACATAGTTCAAACAATTCTCTGTAATAAGGTGATTACTTTATTTATTATGTCATACCTCATATTGAAATAGAGAAAAGTTAAATGCTTTTAGCCCAAAGTTATGCCTTGTAAGTGTAATAAAATTTCATGCTAATTGTGTCCCATATTACATAGATTTTGGTTCTGATGCTGTAATTTTTGTACTGTTTCAAGTCCGTAGTATGTATTACAGCTTCTGTCCAGTAGTAAAATTATATTATCTTTCTTCTTGACTCCATAACACAGAGCAAATAAAATCCATAACAAATAACAAATAAAATGAAATAAAATAAAAGAATGAGGATGTGGTTCCAGTAAGGCATCTGGTGTTTACTCTTGCCCTGAGGTCAAGATGTCCTGATATTTGGTATGTGCTTCATACATTGTGCTAAGTGCAAAAATTCTGCCTTTGTGTTCATGTTTGCTTGTTTACTCTTGCTAAAGACAGTTGTGGGGGGGGTGGAGGTTTTTCAGATCATTGTAAAGGAATGTGGTTTTTGCCTTTAAAAACTCACTGTAAAAGTAGGATGGGGCTGCTCTCTTCCTTGTTGTGAGGGGACAGACCCTGGCTGGCTTAATAAAGACTCTCCTTTTTAATTTTTATTCAGGTGGTCTTCTATTCATTCCTGGTCTGGGACTTGCTACATTTGGAGGCCCCTGTGTGACCTACTTGGGTTCACATTTCAGGTTTATGCTAAGATGGTGGTACAGGACTGTGATCTTAGTTACTAAAGAGCCTTAGGTTGGAAGAGCTATGGAAAATGTGAGACCTGCTTGGACTACAGAGTAAATTTAGGTTAACTTGGACAACTTAGTGAGACATTGTCTCAATACAATGTCTGTGTTAATGGAAAAGGTGGGCATGGTGGCAAACTCCTCTTATTCCAGCTCTTAGAAAGCTGAGGTAGGAGATTTGCCATGAGTTTAAGTTCAGTCTGGTTACAGAGTGAGACCTTGCTTTACAAAAACCAAGAAAATTGGAGGTTAAATTCCAAGGTAAAGCACTTCTATGGCAAGCACAGGGCTGCTGGGTTGTGGTGGTGGTGCATAGACTTTAAGGGTATGTGTTTATAATGGCTCAAGAATATTCTATTTTATATTCATTTGTATATTTAGAGGTTGAGTCTCACTCTAGCCCTGGCTGACCTTGAATTCACTCTGGAGTTTCAAGCTAGTCTCAAACTCACAGCAGTCCTCCTGCCTCTGCCTTCTGAGTGCTGGGATTAAAGCAGTGCACCACAAGGCCTGGTTCAAGGACATTAAAACATAAACAAGTAACTTGCATGATGACTCAGTTTATAATCTCTGAACTCAGGAGACTGTGTACTATTGCCACTAGTTCAAGGTTAGAGTTGGCCACCTAATGAGTTCCAGGCCAGCTTGGGGTGTGTCAAACCCTGTCTTTTATTTATTTATTTATTTATTTATTTATTTATTTATTTATTTATTTAAGAGATAAACAGAGAGAGACAGAGAGAGAGGAAAAGGGAGATAGGTAGAGAATGGGCACGCCAGCATTCTCTCAGCTGCTGTGAATGAAATCCAGATGCGTGTGCCCCCTTGTGGGCACATTTGGCATTGCACCCTTCGTCACTTTGCATCTGGCTAAACGTGGGACCTGGAGATTGGAACCGGGTTCTTAGGCTTAGCAGGCAGGCACCTTAATTGCTAAGCCATCTCTCCAGCCCCAAACCCTGTCTTTTAAAAAATACAAATAATATCTTAATCTCACAGGTACAAAAACAAACAAACAAACAAACAAACAAACAAACATAAAAAAGCAAACAGAACACAGGAGGAAGAAGAAAGTTCCAGAGGCAGGTGGAGTCCTCAAAAAGCAGTCTGGCAAAGTTTTTCTTTTTTTAAATTTTTTTATTATTTTATTTATTTTTGGAGAGAGACACAGAGAGACAGAAAGAGAGAGAGGAAGAGGGAGACAGAGATGGGCGCACCAGCAGTCTCTCAACTGCTGTGAATGAAATCCAGATGTGTGCCCCCTTGCGGGCAAGTGCAGCACTGCGCCCTTGCGTCACTTTGCATCTGGCTAAACGTGGGACCTGGAGATTGGAACCAGCGTTCTTAGGCTTAGCAGGCAGGCACCTTAACTGCTAAGCCATCTCTCCAGCCCTGGCAAAGCTTTTCTGAGACCAGGGCAGTAGAAAGTGACAGGACAGGGTATGGATTTGCTCAAAGATGCTCTAATACCCACACTTCAGGTTATACAGATGGAAAGGACAACAGCTCTAAAGTGTTAACCCTGTGTCTGAGTCTTTATGCATTTAGGGGAGGATTTTCTGGCCCAGAGATCCACAGAGGGGCTCATTATTGCCATCTAGCATTCCCACCCAAATTCCAAGGAGGCCTGGTCTCCACTGAGCTGACTCCCTTTTGCCTCTCTGTGCTGGGGCCTGCTTCTCCATGCTGTGAAGGAGAATCACAGAGGTGCTAAATGCCCCTCCCATGTACAAGCCTCACCTGTGTAAACCTTCAGACTTCAAAAAGGTAGCTTGTTCAAGGTGCCAAAAGATTTCCTAGACAATCCAGGGAAGTCAGTGCCAGAGGACATAATCACCAAACAAAAAATGTAGGACAGGTCAGTAGGTTTTCAGGGTGGCAGAGCTCAGGAAGGACCCAGGTGGGCTAGAAGCCATGCCAGGATATGACTGGGTGTGGTAGGAGTTCAGGAACGCCCATGAACTCCAGACCCTGACTTTGTATTTCACCAAAGAATTGGGCAAACCAAATTGAGAAGGATAATTATGAAATTAGTATATATAAAATCAAGGGAAGGGAGATGGATACCCCACATGGTCTAAGAGCCAGTGTGATGGGCCTGGAAGAAACAGGAAAAGAGATTTAGAGTAGAAAGAAAAGAAAATGCAAAGAGCTCCTGCAATGTGGAGGGCAGGAGGGGGTAGAGAGGGGTCAGGGACGTTCTCCCCTCATCTCAGCCCAGTGAGGACAAGATGAGAGGAGACTTACCAAACCAGGAGGTTCAGGAGTGAGGGGAAGGCATTGAAGAGAGCCCTTTCCCCTGGTAAGGGTCTACTTATACTCTCATTATGGCAGGCTCTACCTTCATGTGCAGGTGAGCTTGAGAAAGAGCTGATTGGTCTGGCTATGGGTTCTGCTTGACCACCCACAATGAGAGGATCAGATTTAAATTCTAGGAAAGAGGACCTCACCTCCAGGGATGGGCTCAGGTTGTTCTAGGGAAATCCTTTAGGCAAGGGATAAGGAGAAACCAGATTCTTCTCTGGCAAAGTGGAGACTTCAAGCATAGGCTCAGAGACATTCCTTACTTCCCTAACGGCCTCAGGGAGGAGCCAATCAGCAGCTAGGTGTGCTGTGCTTGATCAGGGCGATTGCCATCATCACTCTTGGGTTGTGTGTCCTCAAATGTAGTCTGCTGAAAACAGGAAGTCTCAAGAGCAGTGAGCCTGCAACCCAAGGCTTCTCCTGGATGCTGACAGGGGCTTTATTTGTGAGGCTTCTGTGTAGGCAGAGTCTGTGTCTGGATTTTGTTTGTTCCTACTGGAGTGCTGTCTCATTCTTTAGCTGCCCCTGGCTGATAAACAGTGTGTGCTGTTAACCAAGCTTCAGCCATAGTCACAATGCGCCTGGTTCTTGAGCTACTGCCCCAACCCCTGCAGTTTCCTTGGCAACTACTGTGCTTGGAGTTCCCTGCAGGATGTCAGATGTGTGACTTCTCATAGTTGGGTGGAGTAAGCAGGCTACAGAGTGAGTCAGGCCAGCCTAGTGTCCTCCTGTGGTACAGAAGGAGGTGCCAAGTCCCCAAGCTCACAGCCCTGCCTGCCCCAGCTGCAGTGATGCAAGAGCCAGAGTCCCAGTTGAATGGGGTAACCCAAGGTCATGTGCACAGCAGACCTCCAGGACCAGGGTACACCTCAGTTTGCCCTGCTAGGGGAGGGACTGACTTAGTGTTGACATCATTCAGGGCTAGGACCAAGGTGGTAGAGTTGCCAAGCCTGTCTGGCAGCAAAGGACAAGGTCATCTTCCCTGAGCACTGGTGTAGATGTGGCCAGGCAGGTGTCCAGGGAGCCAAGCCATCAGCAGAGGAGCATATGGGGGCAGGGCAGCATCTCACCATGAAGGTTTGGAGGTGGCTCCAGGGGTGATGCTGAGAGAAGCTGGGTGTCTTCAACTGGTGCTGGAGGGGACCTAGGTCAGGAGACCTGAGGGGCAGAACCCAACTGGGGGTCTAGCTCAGGGAACTCACAGGTAGAGGCAACCTCAAGGGCTAGGAAAGATGCTTTAGCTCAGGCCTTGGTGGAAAAGAAGAGTGGGCATGGAGGTCTGGGCACCATTAGCTTTTAGTCAGCAGTTTTCTCTTGCAAGAGATGAGGGCTGATGGGGTTTTCAGTGGCAGACAGTACATGCTTTCAGATCACAGCTTGCTTTGAAAGGGCCCAAGAGATGAGGGCAAATAAATAAAAATGAAGGAGAGTTGAGTATGGGCCCACTTGTGACCTGTAAGGGCAAATCTGCTCTGTCTCTCTGTCAAAACCTTTGCCCTCTTTGCCATGCTTTGTTGCCAGATCCTTGCTATTTTGCAGCCTCTGGTTCCTCCTTGAGTGGAGACCCACTGTGGATCTCACAGTCCCACTTCTGATTTGTAGGATCTGATATTGCTCTGGTGGTCTCAGGTTCTGCTTCAAACCTAACTGGTATCATGAAATGTCAGATTTAGAGCTGTAACTCTTTCATTTTAGTTCATTGTCCTTGTGGATGCAAACCACCTTCCAGCTTTGATTCAAGTTGTGATATTTCCATGTAAATATAATAAATCCTGATTTGTTCACCCTTTGTTGTCTACAGTTCCACCCATAAACAATAGAACATTTCAAAACTAGTCATTATCTACTATTAGAAAGTGGACTTTGGGAGAACATATAGAAGCCCAAGGGAGACAGATTCTAGGAAGAGAAAACTGAACATTTTATCAGGTGGTTAAAATAGACATTTTTTTAAAAAATTTTTTAGGATCACACTTTAGCCCAGACTGACCTGGAATTCACCATGTAGTCTCATGGTGGCTTCAAACTCATGGTGATCCTCCTGACTCTGCCTCCCAAGTGCTGCCATTCCAAGGCATGTGCCACCATAACCAGCCCTAGAATAGATTCTGTAATAAAAACAGGTTTGCAAAAAATTAATTGTGCTGGATTTGGGAAAACATTGAGAGAATGTGACAGATCAAGAAAACCAAAAAAAAATCTGGGAAGCCCAAAACAAAGATGTAAGATCATATTTAGCCCAGGCTGACCTGGAATTGGTGTCTCATGGTGGCTTCAAACTCTTTAATCCCCAGCACTCGGGCCTCCCACTAGGCAGAGATAGGAGGATCACCTGAGTTCGAGGCCACCCTGACCAGCCCTAGAATATATTTTGTAATGTGAGGTTTGCACAAAGATGGGATTTGAAAACATTGAGAGAATGTGAGATGAAGACTCACCAAGAAATAAACAAACAAAAAGATGTAAAAATATTTCAATACATTGAGCTCCATAGAGACAGTGCTGTGGCAAGGGAGAGTTAGAATGGCACTGGGTGACTCTGCCTCTCTGAGCATAAACTAGTAAGCATGAAATCTTAAGAATTTAAGAGGGAAAATGTCTTTACATGCATTCTTTGTGCAAACCTGCCAAAGGGAACAAAAATCAGCATTCAGATTCTTCCATCAAGTTAGACTTCTCTTAAGAAGTGCTCAGAGGGGCTGGAAAGATGGCTTAGCGGTTTAGGTGCCAGCCTGATAAGCCTAAGAACTCCGGTTCCAATAACCAGGTTCCATATTTAGCCAGATTCAGTGATGAAAGAGTGCAATGCTGCACTTGCCCACAAGGGGGCGCACACATCTGGAGTTCATTCACAGCAACTTGAGAGGCTGCTGGCATGCCCATTCTCTATCCATCTCCTTCTTCCTCTCCCTCTCTCTCTGTCTCTCTCCAAAAAATGAGGTGCTCAGAGAAGTGAAGCATCATGTCTGCTAAAGGCAAAGAAAATTTGAAAACACAGCAAAGGTGGACAAGCCTTGTTATGAGAAAGAAATGAAAATCTTACCTAAAGCGAAACAAAAAAGTTCAAGGATCCCAGTGCACCCAAGAAGCCTCCTTTAGCCTTCTTGTCCTGTCCTGAGTATCACCCAAAATTCAAAGGACCTATCCAGTGCTGACACTGCAAAGAAATTGGGAGTGATGTGGAACAACACTCCTGTGGATGACAGACAACCTTATGAAAAGAAAGCTATTAAGCAGAAGGAAAAGTATGAGAAGGATATTACTGCCTACAGAGCTAGAGGAAAACCTGATGTGCCCCCAAAGAAATTGTCATGGTTGAAAGGAGCAAGAGAAAGGAGGAAGATGAAGAAGAAGAGGATGAAGAAGAAAGCCAAATATTCATGACCTTTCTTTTATTCTACTCAATTACAAATGAAATCTTGGTGGGTGTGGTGATGTGCACCTTTAATCCCAGCACTTTGGAGGCCAAGGTATGAGGATCAGTGTGAGCTCAAGGACAGCCTGAGACAACATAGTGAATTCCAGGTCAGCCTGGGCTGAAGCAAGACCCTACCTTGAAAAATAAATACATAAATAAATAAAAATTAAAAACATATCTCTAATTATTTCTCAGGTATGACCTATCTTTTGTTTTAAACCAAGCATTGCTGAATTGATAAAGATAATGTATAAATTGAAGTAAAGTTGTTTGTTATAAATTTATGAATTAAACCAGTGATTTGATAAAAATCTTCCAGTTAAATATTACAAAAATAAGGTTGAGATGCTAAGTTCTAATTTAAACATCTCAACAGTAACTGAAGTTTATAGTTAAGCACTTCTAATTTAATTATGGTTTCATAATAATAAGACAGCTATAATTTCTTACAAAAATATTACATTCACTAACATTATTTCTAAACTCAGAGGCTCAGAGACATTCTCATTTTTACTTCCCCTAATGGCCTCAGGGAGGAGCCAATCAGCAGCTAGGTGTGCTGTGCTTGGCCAGGGCCATTGCCATCATCACTCTTGGGTTGTGTGTCCTCAAATGTAGTCTGCTGAAAACAGCAAGTCTCAAGAGCAGTGAGCCTGCAACCCAATGCTTCTCCTGGATGCTGACAGGGGCTTTATTTGTGAGGCTTCTGTGTAGGCAGAGTCTGTGTCTGGATTTTGTTTGTTCCTATTGGAGGGCTGTCTCATTCTTTAGCTGCCCCTGGCTGATAAGCAGTGTGTGCTGTTAACCAAGCTTCAGCCATAGTCACAATGCGCTGGGTTCTTGAGCTACTGCCCCAACCCCTGCAGTTTCCTTGGCAACTACTGTGCTTGGAGTTCCCTGCAGGATGTCAGATGTGTGACTTCTCATAGTTGGGTGGAGTAAGCAGGCTACAGAGTGAGTCAGGCCAGCCTAGTGTCCTCCTGTGGTACAGAAGGAGGTGCCAAGTCCCCAAGCTCACAGCCCTGCCTGCCCCAGCTGCAGTGATGCAAGAGCCAGAGTCCCAGTTGAATGGGGTAACCCAAGGCCATGTGCACAGCTGACCTCCAGGGCCAGGGTACACCTCAGTTTGCCCTGCTAGGGGAGGGACTGACTTAGTGTTGACATCATTCAGGGCTAGGACCAAGGTGGTAGAGTTGCCAAGCCTGGCTGGCGGCAAAGGACAGGGTCATCTTCCCTGAGCACTGGTGTAGATGTGGCCAGGCAGGTGTCCAGGAGCCAAGCCATCAGCAGAGGAGCATATGGGGCAGGGCAGCATCTCACCATGAAGGTTTGGAGGTGGCTCCAGGGGTGATGCTGAGAGAAGCTGGGTGTCTTCAACTGGTGCTGGAGGGGACCTGAAGGGCAGAACCCAACTGGGGGTCTACCTCAGGGAACTCCCAGGTAGAGGCAACCTCAAGGGCTAGGAAAGATGCTTTAGCTCAGGCCTTGGTGGAAAAGAAGAGTGGGCATGAAGGTCTGGGCACCATTAGCTTTTAGTCACAGCTCTTGCAAGGAGCAGGTTTTCTGGAGTCAATTAAGGCAAGAGATGAGGGCTGATGGGAGGATGGCTCAGTGGTAGACAGTACATGCTTTCAGATCCTGACAGGCTTGCTTTGATTTCCAAGGGCCCAAATAAATCCTCATGTACTTGGGTCAAGGCCCTAGCATGCTCATTTAATCTTTCCCTCTTTGTATTTTCTCTCTCCTTGCAAATAAATAAAAATGAAGCGAGAGTTGAGTATGGGCCCTGGACTTGTTCCTGACCTGCAAGGGCAAATCTGCTCTGTCTCTCTCTGCCAAAACCTTTGCCCTCTTTGCCTGTGCTTTGTTGCCTTGGAAAGAGATCCAATAAGACCTGCTATTTTGCAGCCTCTGGTTCCTCCTTGAGTGGAGACCCACTGTGGATCTCACAGTCCCTGGCTTCTGATCTGTAGGACCTGATATTGCTCTGGTGGTCTCAGGTTCTGCTTCAATGCCTCCTAACTGGTATCATGAAATCTGTCAGATTTAGAGCTGTAACTCTTTCATGTCCCCTTAGTCAGGCACTCATTGTCCTTGTGGATGCAAACCACCTGCAACCAGGAGTCCAGCTTTCATTCAAGTTGTGATATTTCCATGTAAATATAATAAATCCTGATTTGTTCACCCTTTGTTGTCTACAGTTCTACCCATAAACAATAAAACATTTCAAAACTAGTCATTATCTACTCTTAGAAAGTGGACTTTGGGAGAACATATAGAAGCACAAGGGAGACAGATTCTAGGAAGAGAAAACTGAACATTATATCAGGGTGGTTAAAATAGACATTTTTCCCATTTAGAGAGGATCACAGAGAGAGAGAGAGAGGGGAGGAGACAGGCCCTTGGAATTCACTATGCCAGCAGTCTCAGCTGCTGTCAAAACATGAAATCCTCCTGCTTCTGCCTCCCTTGTGGGCAAGTTAAAGGCATGTGCCACCATGACCATCTGGCTAAAGAATATATTTTGTAATGAAACAAGGTTTGCACAAAGAATTATTTGGGATTTCCAGGGAAAACATTGAGCCATTTTCCAGCCCAAAAGATTTTGTAAGATCACACTAGTCCAGGCTGACCTGGAATTCACTATGTAGTCTATGGTGGCTTCAAACTCATGATGATCCTCCTGCCTCTGCCTCTGCCTCCCAAGTGCTGCCATTAAAGGCATGGGCCACCAAGACCAGCCCTAGAATATATTTTGTAATGAAACGGGTTTGCACAAAGAATTGTGGATTTGAGAAAACATTGAGAGAATGTGTAGATGAAGACTCACCAAGAAATAACCTCTGGGAAGTATCTACAAAAAGTGTAAGAATATTTCAATACATTGAGCTCCATAGAGACAGTGCTGGGGCAAGGGAGAGTTAGAATGGCACTCTGACTCTGCCTCTCTGAGGATAAACTAGTAAGCATGAAATCTTAAGAATTTCAGAGGGAAAATGTCTTTACATGCATTCTTTGTGCAAACCTGCCAAAGGGAACAAAAATCAGCATTCAGATTCTTCCATCAACTTAGAGTTCTCTTAAGAAGTGCTCAGAGGGGCTGGAGAGATGGCTTAGAGGTTTAGGCGCCTGCCTGCTAAGCCTAAGAACTCTGGTTCCAATCTCCAGGTTCCACGTTTAGCCAGATGCAGTGACAAAAGGGTGCAATGCTGCACTTTCCCACAAGGGGGCACACACATCTGGAGTTCATTCACAGCGGCTTGAGAGGCTGCTGGCACGCCCATTCTCTATCGGCCTCCTTCTCCCTCTCCCTCTCTGTCTCTCTCCAAAAAAATGAGGTGCTCAGAGAAGTGAAGCATCATGTCTGCTAAAGGCAAAGGAAAATTTGAAAACACAGCAAAGGTGGACACGCCTTGTTATGAGAAAGAAATGAAAATCTTATCTAAAGAGAAACAAAAAAGTTCAAGGATCCCAGTGCACCCAAGAAGCCTCCTTTAGCCTTCTTGTCCTGTCCTGAGTATCACCCAAAATTCAAAGGATCTATCCAGTGGTGACACTGCAAAGAAATTGGGAGTGATGTGGAACAACACTCCTGTGATGACAGAGAACCTTATGAAAAGAAAGCTATTAAGCAGAAGGAAAAGTATGAAAAGGGTATTATTTCCTACAGAGCTAGAGGAAAACCTGATGTGCCCCTCCCAAAAAAGGAATTGTCATGGTTGAAAGGAGCAAGAGAAAGAAGGAAGATGAAGAAGATGAGGATGAAGAAGAAAGCAAAATATTCATGACCTTTCATTTATTCTACTCAATTTAGAAATGAAATCTTGGTGGGTGTGGTGAAGTACACCTTTAATCCCAGCACTTCGAAGGGCAAGGTAGGAGGATCACTGTGAGCTCAAGGCCAGCCTGAGACAACATAGTGAATTCCAGGTCAGCCTGGGCTGAAGCAAGACCCTACCTCGAAAAATAAATACATACATAAATAAATAAATAAAATTTGAAAAACATGTCTCTAATTATTTCTCAGGTACTACCTATCTTTTGTTTTAAACCAAGTATTGCTGAATTGGTAAAGATAATACACAAATTGAAGTAAAGTTGTTTGTTAGAAATTTATGAATTAAACCAGTGATTTGATAAAAATCTTCCAGTTAAATATTACAAAAATAAAGTTGAGATGCTAAGTTCTAATTTAAACATCTCAACAGTAATTGAAGTTTATAGTTAAGCACTTCTAATTTAATTATGGTTTCATAATAATAAGACAGCTATAATTTCTTACAAAAATATTACATTCACTAACATTATTTCTAAACTCAGATTGAACACAAAAAAAACTCTAAATAAATATTTTGCTATATAAGTAAAGTGATTTAGAGTTAGTAGAAAAAGCTGGCACTTTAATATTTTCAGTAATTTTTTCAAAGTAGGGTCTCACTTTAGCCCACGCTGACCTGGAACTTACTCTGTATTCTCAGGCTGGCCTTGTACTGACAGTGATCCTCCTTTCTCTGCCTCTGAGTGCTGGGATTAAAGATGTGTACCACCACACTTGACATATTTGCAGTACTTGATTCATACTTTCACACTGTTCAGCAATGAGTTTTTCTAAGTTTAAATTCTGTGCCCAGAGTACATATCTAATTCTAGGATTTTGTGGACACTCATTTATTATTCAAGCCCTCTAGAAAATAAACTGTAAG
>JAEOAD010001584.1:0-16162 GCA_036365145.1 Orientallactaga sibirica
GAAAACAGAACTAGCTGATTTACACAGTAAGGGGTTTGGGAATCAGGGTGTTTGTTTTCTAAACAAACTGCATTAGAAATGAAGCTAGCCTACAAAGTTGTACATCTTGTTAGATTACGCAAACGAGGAAAGTTTGATCTTGCTGCCCTGAAGACTCTTAATAAGAAAGCAACTCATTCCGAGAACAGAAGTAGCTTATTTCACACGGATAACAGTGTGGGGAATCAAGGTGCTTGTTTTCTAAACAAACTGTGTTAGAAATGGTGGTAATCTACTAAGTTGTACATCTTGTTGGAGTTACACAAACTAGGAAAGTTTGATCTTGCTGCACTGAAGACTTTTTGTAAGAAAGCAGCTCATTCCGAGAACAGAACTAGCTTATTTCACACAGTACAGTGGTGGGGAATCAAGGTGTTTGTTTTCTAAACAAACTATGTTAGAAATGAAGGTAACCTACTAAGTTGTACATCTTGTTAGGTTACACAAACTATGAAAGTTTGATCTTGCTGCACTGAAGACTCTTTGTAAGAAAGCAACTCATTCGAAGAACAGAACTAGCTTATTTCACACAGTACAGTGTTCGAAAATGAAGGTGTTTGTTTTCTAAACAAACTATGTTAGAAATGAAGTGAATCTACCAAGTTGTACATCTTGTTTAGATTACACAATCTAGAAAGTTTGATCTTGCTGCACTGAAGACGATTTGTAGAAAGCAACTCATTCCAAGAACAGAACTAGCTTATTTCACACAGTACAGTGTTTGGAAATGAAAGGTGTTTGTTTTCTAAACAAACTATTTTAGAAATGAAGGAATCTACTAAGTTGTACATCTTGTTAGATCACTAATCTATGAAAGTTTGATCCTGCTGCACTTAAGACTCTCGTAAGAAAGCAACTCATTCCAAGAACAGGATTAGCTTATTTCACACAGTACAGTGTTTGGAAATGAAGGTGTTTGTTTTCTAAACAAACTATTTTTGGAAATGAAGCTAATCTAACTAAGTTGTACATCTTGTTAGATTACACAAACTACAAAAGTTTGATCTTGCTGCACTGAAGACTCTTGGTAAGAAAGCAACTCATTTAAGAACAGAACTAGCTTATTTCACACAGTACAATGTTCAGAAATGAAGGTGTTTGTTTTCTAAACAAACTACTTTAGAAATGAAGCTAATCTACTAAGTTGTACATCTTGTTAGATTACACAAACTAGGAAAGTTTGATCTTGCTGCACTGAAGACTCTTGTAAGAAAGCAACTCATTCGAGAACAGAACAGCTTATTTCACACAGTACAGTGTTAGGAATCAAGGTGTTTGTTTTCTAAACAAACTGCGTTAAAATGAAGAAAATCGACTAAGTTGTACATCTTGTTAGATTACACAAACTAGCAAAGTTTGATCTTGCTGCACTGAAGACTCTTAAAGAAAGCAACTCATTCTGAGAACAGAACTAGCTTATTTCACACAGTAAAGTGTTGGGATGAAGGTGTTTGTTTTCTAAACAAACTACGTTAGAAATGACCTTATCTACTAAGTTGTGCATCTTGTTAGATTACACAAACTAGCAAAGTTTGATCTTGCTGCACTGAGGACTCTTCGTAAGAAAGCAACTCATTCAAAGAACAGAACTAGCTTATTTCACACAGTACAGTGTTCAGCAATCAAGGTGTTTGTTTTCTAAACAAACTACGTTAGAAATGAAAGGAATCTACTAAGTTGTACATCTTGTTAGATTACACAAACTAGCAAAGTTTGATCTTGCTGCACTGAAGACTCTTTGTAAGAAAGCAACTCATTCGAGAACAGAACTAGCTTATTTCACACAGTACAGTGTTTGGGTTTGAATCTTAGAAAGGTGTTTGTTTTCTAAACAAACTACTTTAGAAATGAATTAAACAGAAATACTAAGTTGTACATCTTGTTAGATTACACAAACTAAAAACTTTGATCTTGCTGCACTAAAGACTCTTATGAAGAAAGCAACTCATTCTGAAAACAGAACTAGCTTATTTCACACAGTACAGTGTTTGGGAATGAAGGTGTTTGTTTTCTAAACAAACTATGTTAGAAATGAAGCTAATCTACTAAGTTGTACATCTTGTTAGATTACACAAACTAGCAAAGTTTGATCTTGCTGCACTGAAGACTCTTTCGTAAGAAAGCAACTCATTCAAGAACAGAACTAGCTTATTTCACACAGTACAGTGTTTGGAAATGAAGGTGTTTGTTTTCTAAACAAACTATGTTACAAATGAAGGTAATCTACTAAGTTGTACATCTTGTTAGATTACACAAACTAAAAAGTTTGATCTTGCTGCACTGAAGACTCTTGGTAAGAAAGCAACTCATTCTGAGAACAGAACTAGCTTATTTCACACAGTACAGTGTTGGGAAATCAAGGTGTTTGTTTTCTAAAAAAACTACTTTAGAAATGAGGCTAATCTACTAAGTTGTACATCTTGTTAGATTACACAAACTAGGAAAGTTTGATCTTGCTGCACTGAAGACTCTTCTTAAGAAAGCAACTCATTCTAAGAACAGAACTAGCTTATTTCACACAGTACAGTGTTTGGAAATCAAGGTGTTTGTTTTCTAAACAAACTACGTTAGAAAATGAAAGCTAACCTACTAAGTTGTACATCTTGTTAGATTACACAAACTAGCAAAGTTTGATCTTGCTGCACTGAAGACTCTTAATGAAAGCAACTCATTCCGAGAACAGAACTAGCTTATTTCACACAGTACAGTGTTTGGGAATCAAGGTGTTTGTTTTTAAACAAACTACGTTAGAAATGAAGCTAACCTACTAAGTTGTACATCTTGTTAGATTACACAAACTAGCAAAGTTTGATCTTGCTGCACTGAAGACTCTTGTAAGAAAGCAACTCATTCCGAGAACAGAACTAGCTTATTTCACACAGTACAGTGTTGTTGAATCAAGGTGTTTGTTTTCTAAACAAACTACGTTAGAAATGAAATGAATCTACTAAGTTGTACATCTTGTTAGATTACACAAACTAGCAAAGTTTGATCTTGCTGCACTGAAGACTCTTCGTTAGAAAGCAACTCATTCTGAGAACAGAACTAGCTTATTTCACACAGTACAGTTTTGGGAATCAAGGTGTTTGTTTTCTAAACAAACTAGTTTAGAAATGAAGCTAACCTACTAATTTGTACATCTTGTTAGATTACACAAACAAGCAAAGTTTGATCTTGCTGCACTGAAGACGCTTCGTAAGAAAGCAACTCATTCTGACAACAGAACTAGCTTATTTAACACAGTACAGTTTTGGGGAATCAAGGTTTTTGTTTTCTAAACAAACTAGTTTAGAAATGAAGCTAACTTACCAAGTTGTACATCTTGTTAGGTTACACAAACTAGCAAAGTTTGATCTTGCTGCACTGAAGAATCTTCGTAAGAAAGCAACTCATTCCTAGAACAGAACTAGCTTATTTCACCCAGTACAGTGTTTGGCAATGAAGGTGTTTGTTTTCTAAACAAACTACGTTAGAAATGAAGCTAATGTACTAAGTTGTACATCTAGTCAGAGTACACAAACTAGCAAAGTTTGATCTTGCTGCACTGAAGACTCTTCGAAAGAAAGCAACTCATTCTGAGAACAGAACTAGCTTCTTTCACACAGTAAACTGTTCAGGAATCAAGGTGTTTGTTTTCTAAACAAACTGTTTAGGGAAGCTAACCTACTAAGTTGTACATCTTGTTAGATTACAAACTAGCAAAGTTTGATCTTGCTGCACTGAAGACTCTTTGTAAGAAAGCAACTCATTCTGAAGCTTATTTCACACAGTACAGTGTTGGGGAATCAAGGTGTTTGTTTTCTAAACAAACTAATTAGAAATGAAGCTAATCTACTAAGTTGTACATCTTTTTAGATTACACAAACTAGCAAAAGTTTGATCTTGCTGCACTGAAGACTCTTCGTAAGAAACCAACTCATTCTGAGAACAGAACTAGCTTATTTCACACAGTACAGTGTTGGGAATCAAGGTGTTTGTTTTCTAAACAAACTATGTTAGAAATGAAGGTAACCTACTAAGTTGTACATCTTGTTAGATTACACAAACTAGCAAAGTTTGATCTTGCTGCACTGAAGATTCTTCGTAAGAAAGCAACTCATTCCTAAAACAGAACTAGCATATTTCACACAGTACAGTGTTGGTGAATGAAGGTGTTTATTTTTTAAACAAATTGCGTTAGAAAAGAACCAAATCTACTAAGTTGTACATCTTGTTATATTCCAGAAACTAGCAAAGTTTGATCTTGCTGCACTGAAGACTCTTTGTAAAAGCAACTCATTACTAGAATAGAACTAGCATATTTCACACAGTACAGTGTTCGGAAATGAAGGTCTTTGTTTTCTAAACAAACTAAGTTAGAAATGAGGCAAATCTACTAAGTTGTACATCTTGTTAGATTACACAAACTAGCAAAAGTTTGATCTTGCTGCACTGAAGACTCTTCATAAGAAAGCAACTCATTCTAGAACAGAACTAGCTTATTTCACACAGTACAGTGTTGGGAATCAAGGTGTTTGTTTTTCTAAACAAACGTTAGAAATGAAAGAATCTACTAAGTTGTACATCTATGATTTAAAGAAGCTAGCAAGTTTGATCTTGCTGCACTGAAGTTGTAAGAAAGCTCATTAGAGAACACAACTACTTATTTCACACAGTACAGTTTGGGGAATCAAGGTGTTTGTTTTCTAAACAAACTATGTTAGAAATGGAAGCTAACCTAAAGTTGTACATCTTGTTAGATTACACAAACTAGCAAAGTTTGATCTTGCTGCACTGAAGACTTATTTAAGAAAGCAACTCATTCTCAGAACAGAACTAGCTTATTTCACGCAGTACAGTGTTCAGCAATGAAGGTGTTTGTTTTCTAAACCAACTATGTTATAAATGAAATGAATCTACTAAGTTGTGCATCTTGTTAGAGTACACAAAGTATCAAAGTTTGATTTTGCTGCACTGAAGACTCTTCGTAAGAACGCAACTCATTCTGAGAACAGAGTTAGCTTATTTCACACACTACAGTGTTGTCAAATCAAGGTGTTTGTTTTCTAAACCAACTACGTTAGAAATGAAGCTAACCTTAGCTGAGTTGTGCATATCTTTAGATTACACAAACTAGGAAAGTTTGTTCTTGCTGCACTGAAGACTCTTCGTAAGAAAACAACTCATTCTGAAAACAGAACTAGCTTATTTCACACAGTACAGTGTGGGCGATTCAAGGTGTCTGTTTTCTAAACAAAAACTGTGTTAGAAATGAGGCGAATCTACTAAGTTGTACATGTTGTTATATTACACAAACTAGCAAGTTTCATCTTGCTGAACTGAAGACTCTTTGTAAGAAAGCAACTCATTCCTAGAATAGAACTAGCATCTTTCACACAGTATAGTGTTAGGCAATGAATTTGTTTGTTTTCTAAACAAACTACGTTAGAAATGAGGTGAATCTAATAAGTTGTACATCTTGTTAGATTACAGAAACTAACAAAGTTTGATCTTGCTGCACTGAAGAGTGTTTAATACAGCAAACTCATTCCGAGATCAGAACTAGCTTATTTCACACAGTACAGCGTTTGGCAATGAAGGTGTTTGTTTTCTAAAAAAACTAGGTTAGAAATGAAGTGAATCCACTAAGTTGTTCATCTTGTTAGATTACAAAAACTAGCAACGTTTGATCTTGCTGCACAGAAGACTCTTGTAAGAAAGCAACTCATTCCTAAAACAGAACAAGCTTATTTCACACAGTAGAGTTTTGGGAATCGAGGTGTTTGTTTTCTAAAGAATCTACGTTAGAAATGAAGCGAATCCACTAAGTTGTACATCTTGTTAGAGTTCAGAAACTAGCAAAGTTTGATCTTGCCGCACTGAAGACTCTTTGTAAGAAAGCAACTCATTCCGAGACCAGAACTAGCTTATTTCACACAGTACAGTGTTTGGAATTGAAGATGTTTGTTTTCAAAAGAAACTACTTTAGAAATCAGGCGAATCTACTAAGTTGTAAATCTTGTTAGGTTACACAATCTACGAAAGTTTTTTCTTGCTGCACTAAAGACTCTTCGTAAGAAAGCAACTCATTCCGAAAACAGAACTAGCTTATTTCACACAGTACACTGTTAGCAATTCAAGGCGTTTGTTTTCTAAACAAACTACGTGAGAAATGAAGCTAACCTACTACCTTGTACCTCGAGTGAGATTACACAAACTTGCAAAGTTTGATCTTGCTGCACTGAAGACTCTTCGTAAGAAAGCAACTCATTCTGAGACCAGAACTAGCTTTTTTCACACAGTACAGTGTTCAGAAATGAAGATGTTTGTTTTCTAAACAAACTACGTTATAAATGAAATGAATCTACTACGTTTTGCATCTTGTTAGAATACACACACTGGCAAAGTTTGATCTTGCTGCACTGAAGACTCTTCGTAAGAAAGCAACTCATTCTGAGAAACAGAACTAGCTTATTTCTCACAGTACAGTGTTTGGAATTGAAGATGTTTGTTTTCTGAAGAAACTACATTAGAAATGAGGTGAATCTGCTTAGTTGTACATCTTTTTAGGTTACACAATCTACGAAAGTTTGATCTTGCTGCACTAAAGACCCTTCAGAAGAAAGCAACTCATTCTGAGAACAGAACTAGCTTATTTCACACAGTACAGTGTTAGCAATTCAAGGTGTTTGTTTTCTAAACAAACTACGTGAGAAATGAAGCTAACCTACTAAGTTGTACTTCTAGTTAGATTACACAAACTTGCAAAGTTTGATCTTGCTGCACTGAAGACTCTTCGTAAGAACGCAACTCATTCCGAGAACAGAACTAGCTTATTTCACACAGTAGAGTTTTGGGGAATCAAGGTGTTTGTTTTCTAAAAAAACTACAATAGCAATGAAGGTAACCTACTAAGTTGTACATCTTGTTAGATTACACAAACTAGGAAAGTTTGATGTTGCTGCTCTGACGACTCTTTGTAAGAAAGCAACTCATTCTGAAAACAGAACTAACTTATTTCACACACTACAGTGTTGCCGAATCCTGGTGTTTATTTTCTAAACAAATTGTGTTAGAAAAGAGCCAAATCTACTAAGTTGTATATATTGTTATATTACACAAACTAGCAAAGTTTGATCTTGCTGCACTGAAGACTCTTCTTAAGAAAGCAACTCATAACAAGATCAGAACTAGCATATTTCACACAGTACAGTATTCGGCAATGAAGGTGTTTGTTTTCTAAACAAACTATGTTATAAATGAAATGAATCTACTAAGTTGTACATCTGCTTAGATTGCATGAAGTAGGAACGTTTGATCTTGCTGCACTGAAGATTCTTCGTAAAGAAAGCAATTTATTCGAGAACAGAACTCACTTATTTCACACAGTACCGTGCTGGGGAATCAAGGTATTTGTTTTCTAAACAAACTACTCTAGAAATGAAACAAATCTAGTAAGTTGTACATCTTGATCTTATTGCACAGACTCTTAGTAAAAGCAGCTCATTCCGAGAACAGAGAAGTAGCTTATTTCACACAGTACCGTGTTGGGGAATCAAAGGTGTTTCTTTTCTAAACAAACTATGTTAGCTATGAAGGTAACCTACTAAGTTGGACATCTTGTTAAATTACACAAACTAGCAAAGTTTGATTTTGCTGCACTGAAGACTATTCGTAAGATAGCTACTCATTCCGAGAACAGAATTAGCTTATTTCACATAGTACCATGTTGGCGAATCAAGGTGTTTGTTTTCTAAACAAAGTACATTACAAATGAAGCTAACCTACTAAGTTGTACATCTAGTTTGATTACACAAACATTCAAAGTTTCATCTTGCAGAACTGAAGACTCTTAGTAAGAACGCAACTCATTCCGAAAACAGAACTAGCTCATTTCACACAGTAGAGTTTTGGGGAATCAAGGTGTTTGTTTTCTAAACAAACTACGTTAGCAATGAAGGTTACCCGCTAAGTTGTACATCTTGTTAGAATACACAAGCTAGGAAAGTTTGATCTTGCTGCACTGAACACTCTTCGTAAGAAAGCAACTCATTCTGAAAACAGAACTAGCTTATTTCACACAGTAGAGTGTGGGTGATTCAAGGTGTTTGTTTTCTAAATAAACTGTGTTAGAAAAGAGTCGAATCTACTAAGTTGTACATATTATTATATTACAGAAAGTAGCAAAGTTTGATCTTGCTGCACTGAATACTCTTCGTAAGAAATCAACTCATTGGGAGAACAGAACTAGCTTATTTCACACAGTACAGTGTTCGGCAATGAAGATGTTTGTTTTCTAAAAAAAACTACATTAGAAATGAAGCAAATCTACTAAGTTGTACATCTAGTTAGATTACACAAACTAGAAAGTTTGATCTTGCTGCACTGAATACTCTTCATAAGAAAGCAACTCATTCTGAAAACAGAACTAGCATATTTCACACAGTACAGTGTGGGCGAATCAAGGTTTTTGTTTTCTAAACAAACTGCCTTAGAAAAGAGGCGAAACTACTAAATTGTTCATCTTGTTAGATTACACAAACTAGGAAAGTTTGATGTTGCTGTACTGAAGAATCTGCGTAAGAAAGCAACTCATTCCGAGACCAGAACTAGCTTATTTCACACAGTACAGTGTTCGGCAATGAAGGTGTTTGTTTTCTAAACAAACTACGTTATAAATGAAATGAATCTACTAAGTTGTGCATCTTTTTAGAGTACACAAACTGGCAGAGATTGATCTTACTGCACTGAAGACTTGTCGTAAGAAAGCAACTCATTCTGAGACCAGAACTAGCTTATTTCACACAGTACAGTGTTCAGAAATGAAGATATTTGTTTGCTAAAGAAACTACTTTAGATATAAGGCGAATCTACCAAGTTGTACATCTTTTTAGGTTACACAATCTACCAAAGTTTGATCTTGCTGCACTAAAGTCTCTTGGTAAGAAAGCAACTCATTCCAAAAACAGAACTAGCTAATTTCATGCAGTACTAAATTGGGGAATCAAGGTGTTTGTTTTCTAAACAAACTATGTTACAAATGAAGCTAACCTACTAAGTTGGACATCTTGTTAGATTACACAAACTAGCAAAGTTTGATCTTTCTGCACTGAAGACTCTTCGTAAGAAAGCAACTCATTCCAAGAACAGAAGTAGCTTATTTCAAACAGTTCAGTGTTTGAAATGAAGGTGTTTATTTTCTAAACAAACCGTGTTAGAAAAGAGACGAATCTACTAAGTTGTACATAATGTTATATTACACAAACTAGCAAAGTTTTATCTTGCTGCACTGAAGACTCTTTGTAGGAAAGGAACTCATTCCGAGAACAGAAGAAGCTTATTTCACACAGTACTGTGTTCGTCAATGAAGATGTTTGTTTTCTAAAAGAACTATGTTAGAAATGAGGCGAATCTACTAAGTTGTACATCTTGTAAAGTTACACGATCTACGGCAGTTTGATCTCGCTGCACTAAAGACTGTTCGTAAGAAAGCAACTCATTCGGAATACAGAACTAGCTTAATTCACACATTACAGTGTGATTCAAGGTGTTTCTTTTCTAAACAAACTACGTTAGAAATGAAGCTAACTTACTAAGTTGTACATCTTGTTTGATTACCCAAAATAGCAAAGTTTGATCTTGCTGCACTGAAGACTCTTCGTAAGAAAGCAACTCATCCCTAGAACACAACTAGATTATTTCACACAGTACATAGTTCGGAAATGAAGATGTTTGCTTTCTAAAGAAACTGCTTTAGAAATACGGCGAATCTACTAAGTTGTACATCTTGTTAGGTTACACAATCTACCAAAGTTTGATCTTGCTGCACTAAAGACTCTTTGTAAGAATGCAACTCATTCCCAAAAGAGAACTAGCTTATTTCACACAGTAAAGTGCTGGGGAATCAGGGTGTTCGTTTTCTAAACAAACTACGTTAGAAATGAAGCTAACCTACTAAGTTGTACATCTAGTTTGATTACACAAACTTGCAAAGTTTCATCTTGCAGAACTGAAGACTCTTAGTAAGAACGCAACTCATTTCGAAAACAGAACTAGCTTATTTCACACAGTAGAGTTTTGGGGAATCAAGGTGTTTGTTTTCTAAACAAACTACGTTAGCAATGAAGGTAACCCGCTAAGTTGTACATCTTGTTAGATTACACAAGCTAGGAAAGTTTGATCTTGCTGCACTGAACACTCTTCGTAAGAAAGCAACTCATTCTGAAAACAGAACTAGCTTATTTCACACAGTACAGTGTTCAGAAATGAAGATATTTGGTTGCTAAAAAAAACTACTTTTAGATATAAGGCGAATCTACCAAGTTGTACATCTTCTTAGGTTACACAATCTACAAAAGTTTGATCTTGCTGCACTAAAGACAGTACTGTGTTGGGGAATCAAAGTGTTGTTTTCTAAACAAACTACGTTAGAAATGAAATGAATCTACTGAGTTGTACATCTTCTTACATGACACAAACTAGCAACGTTTGGCCTTGCTGCAGTGAAGACTCTTCGTAACAAAGCAACTCATTCCGAGAACAGAACTAGCTTAATTCACACAGTACAGTGTTGAGGAATCAAAGTGTTTGTCTTCTAAACAAACTACGTTAGAAACGAAATGAATCTCCTAAGTTGTACATCTTTCTAGATTACAGAAACTAGCAAAGTTTGATTGGGCTGCACTGAAGACTCTTCGTAAGAAAGCAACTGGTTCCGAGAACAGAACTAGCTTATTTCACACAGTACAGTGTTGGGGAATCAAAGTGTTTGTTTTCTAAACAAACTACATTAGAAATGAAATGAAACTCCTAAGTTGTACATCTTGTTAGATTACACAAGCTAACAAAGTTTGATCTTGCTGCAGTCAAGACTCCTTGTAAGAAAGCAACTCGTCCCGAGAACACAACTAGCTTATTTCACCCATTACCGTGTTCGGCAATGAAGGTGTTTGTTTTCTAAACAAACTACGTTAGAAATGAAATGAATCTACTAAATGGTACATCTTGTTAGATTACACAAACTAGCAATGTTTGGCCTTGCTGCAGGGAAGACTCTTCGTAAGAAAGCAACTCGTTCCGAAAACAGAACTAGCTTAATTCACACAGTACAGAGTTGGCGAATCAAGGTGTTTGTTTTCAAAGCAAGCTACGTTTGAAATGTAGCTAATCTACAAGTTTGTACATCTTGTTAGATTGCACAAACTAGCAAAGCTTGATCTTGCTACACTGAAGACTCTTGCTAAGAAAGCAACTCATTCCGAGAACAGAACTAGCTTAATTCACACAGTACAGTGTTGCCCAATCAAGGTGTTCGTTTTACAAGCAAACTGCATTTGAAATGTAGCTAATAGAAATGAAATGAATGTAGTAAATGGTACATCTTGTTAGATTACACTAACTAGCAATGTTTGGCCTTGCTGCAGTGAAGACTCTTCGTAAGAAAGCACCTCGTTCCGAAAACGGAACTAGCTTAATTCACACAGTACAGAGTTGGCGAATCAAGAGTTTGTTTTCAAAGCAAACTACGTTTGAAATGTAGCTAACCTATGAAGTTTTACGTCTTGTTAGATTACACAAACAGGCAAAGTTTGAACTTGCCACACTGAAGACTCTTTGTAAGAAAGCAACTCATTCCGAGAACAGAACTAGCTTAATTCACACAGTACAGTGTTGAGGAATCAAAGTGTTTGTTTTCTAAAAAAACTATGTTAGAAACAAAATGAATCTCTTATGTTGTACATCTTGTTAGATTACACAAGCTAACAAAGTTTGATCTTGCTGCAGTGAAGACTCCTCGTAAGAAAGCAACCGGTTCCGAGAACAGAACTAGCTTAATTCACACAGTACAGTGTTGAGGAATCAAAGTGTTTGTTTTCTAAAAAAACTATGTTAGAAACAAAATGAATCTCTTATGTTGTACATCTTGTTAGATTCCACAAGCTAGCAAAGTTTGATCTTGGTGCAGTGAACACTATTCGTAAGAAAGCAACTCGTTCCGAGAACACAACTAGCTTATTTCACACATTACCATGTTTGGCAATGAAGGTGTTTGTTTTCTAAACAAACTGCGTTAGAAATGAAATGAATCTAGTGAATTGTACATCTTGTTAGATTACACAAACTAGCAAAGTTTGGCCTTGCTGCAGTGAAGACTCTTCGTAAGAAAGCAACTCGTTCCGAGAACACAACTAGCTTATTTCACACAGTATACTGTTCGGCAATGAAGATGTTTGTTTTCGAAAGAAACTACTTTAGAAATGAGGTGAATGTACTAAGTTGTAAATCTTTTTGGATTACAGAAACTAGCAAAGTTTGATTGTGCTGCACTGAAGACTCTTAGTAAGAAAGCAACTCATTCTGAGAACAGAACTAGCTTAATTCACACAGTACAGTGTTGGCTAATCAAGGTGTTTGTTTTCCAAGCAAACTGCATTTGAAATGTAGCTAACCTACGAATTTGTACATCTTGTTAGATTACACAAGCTAGCAAAGCTTGATCTTGCTGCACTGAAGAATCTTGATAAGAAAGGAACTCATTCCGAGAAAAGAACTAGCTTATTTCACACAGTACTGTGTTGGGGAAGCAAAGTGTTGGTTTTCTAAACAAACTACATTAGAAATTAAATGAATCTACTAAATGGTACATCTTGTTAGATTACACAAACTAGCAATGTTTGTCCTTGCTGCAGTGAAGACTCTTCGTAAGAAAGCAACTCATTCCGAGAACACAAGTAGCTTATTTCACACAGTACAGTGTTTGGAAATGAACATGTTTGTTTTCTAAAGAAACTGCTTTAGAAATAAGGCGAATGTACTAAGTTGTAAATCTTTTTAGATTACAGAAACTAGCAAAGATTGATTGTGCTGCACTGAACTCTTCGTAACAAAGGAACTCATTCCGAGAACAGAACTAGCTTAATTCACACAGTACAGTGTTGAGGAATCAAAGTGTTTGTCTTCTAAACAAACTACGTTAGAAACGAAATGAATCTCCTAAGTTGTACATCTTTCTAGGTTACAGAAACTAGCAACGTTTGATTGGGATGCACTGAACACTCTTCGTAAGAAAGCAACTGGTTCTGAGAACAGATCTAGCTTATTTCACACAGTACAGTGTTGGGGAATCAAAGTGTTTGATTTCTAAACAAACTACGTTAGAAATGAAATGATTCTCCTAAGTTGTACATCTTGTTAGATTACAAAAGCTAACAAAGTTTGATTTTGCTGCAGTGAAGACTCCTCGTAAGAAAGCAACTCGTCCCGAGAACACAACTAGCTTATTTCACCCATTACCGTGTTCGGCAATGAAGGTGTTTGTTTTCTACACAAACTGCGTGAGAAATGAAATGAATCTACTAAATGGTACATCTTGTTAGATTACACAAAGTAGCAATGTTTGGACTTGCTGCAGTGAAGACTCTTCGTAAGAAAGCAACTCGTTCCAAAAACAGAACTAGCTTAATTCACACCGTACGGGTTGGCGAATCAAGGTGTTTGTTTTCAAAGCAAACTATGTTTGAAATGTAGCTAACCTACGAAGTTGTACATCTTGTTAGATTACACAAACTAGCAAAGTTTGACCTTGCTACACTGAAGACTCTTGGTAAGAAACAACTCATTCCGAGAACAGAACAAGCTTAATTTACACAGTACAGTGTTGAGGAATCAAAGTGTTTGTTTTTAAACAAAGTACGTTAGAAATGAAATGAATTGCTTATGTTGTACATCTTGTTAGATTTCACAAGCTAGCAAAGTTTGACCTTGCTGCAGTGAAGACTATTCGTAAGAAAGCAACTGGTTCGGAGAACACAACTAGCTTATTTCACACAGTATAGTGTTGAGGAATCAAAGTGTTTGTCTTCTAAACAAACTACGTTAGAAACGAAATGAATCTCCTAAGTTGTACATCTTTCTAGTTTACAGAAACTAGCAAAGTTTGATTGGGTGCACTGAAGACTCTTCATAAGAAAGCAACTGGTTCCGAGAACATAACTAGCTTATTTCACACAGTACAGTGTTGAGGAATCAAAGTGTTTGTCTTCTAAACAAACTACATTAGAAACGAAATGAATCTCCTAAGTTGTACATCTTTCTAGTTTACAGAAACTAGCAAAGTTTGATTGGGCTGCACTGAAGACTCTTCGTAAGAAAGCGACTGGTTCTGAGAACAGAACTAGCTTATTTCACACAGTACAGTGTTGGGGAATCACAGTGTTTGTTTCTAAACAGCTACGTTAGAATTGAAATGAATCTCCTAAGTTGTACATCTTGTTAGATTACACAAGCTAGCAAAGCTTGATCTTGCTGCAGTGAAGACTCTTCGTAACAAAGCAACTCATTCCGAGAACAGAACTAGCTTAATTCACACAGTACTGTGTTAGGGAATCAAAGTGTTTGTTTTCTAAACAAACTACGTTAGAAATGAAATGAATCTACTGAGTTGTACATCTTCTTACATTACACAAACTAGCAAAAGATTGGCCTTGCTGCAGTGAGTGACTCTTCGTAAGAAAAACAACTCGTTCGAGAACACAACCAGCTTATTTCACACAGTACAGTGTTCGGCAATGAACATGTTTGTTTTTCTAAAGAAACTGCTTTAGAAATAAGGCAAATGTACTAAGTTGTAAATCTTTTAGATTATAGAAACTAGCAACGTTTGATTGTGCTGCACTGAAGACTCTTAAGTAACAAAGCAACTCATTCCGAGAACAGAACCAGCTTAATTCACACAGTACAGTGTTGAGGAATCAAAGTGTTTGTCTTCTAAACAAACTACGTTAGAAACGAAATGAATCTCTAAGTTGTACATCTTTTTAGATTACAGAAACTAGCAAAAGTTTTATTGGGCTGCACCAAAGATTCTTCGTAAGAAAGCAACTGGTTCCGAGAACAGAACTAGCTTATTTCACACAGTACAGTGTTGGGGATTCAAAGTGTTTGTTTTCTAAACAAACTACGTTAGAAATGAAATGAATCTCCTAACTTGTACATCTTGTTAGATTACAAAAGCTAACAAAGTTTGATCTTGCTGCAGTGAAGACTCCTCATAACAAAGCAACTCGTCCCGAAAACAGAACTAGCTTAATTCACAGTGGAGTTGGCGCATCAAGGTGTTTGTTTTCAAAGCAACCCTACGTTTGAAATGTAGCTATCCTACGAAGTTGTACATCTTGTTAGATTACACAAGCTAACAAAGTTTGATCTTGCTGCACTGAAAACTTTTCGTAGGAATGCAACTAATTCCTAGAACATAAGTGGCTTATTTCCACAGTACCGTGTTCGGTAATGAATATGTTAGTTTTGTAAACAAACTACTTTGGAAATGAAGTGATTCTTGTAAGTTGTATACGTTGGTAGGTTGTACAAACTAGGAAAGTTTGATCTTCCTGTACTGAAACCTCTTCGTAGGAAGGTAACTTCTTCTTTGAACAGAACTGGCTTATTTCACAAAGTAGACTTTTTGGCCTTGAAGATGTTTCTTTTCTAAACAAACTAGGTTGGAAATGCAGCAAATCGCCTAAGTTGTACATCTTGGTAGAATACACACACTAGGCAAGCTTGATCTTGTTGCACTAAAACCTGTTCATAGGGAAGCAACTCATACTTAGAACAGAACTGGCTTATTTCACACACTACAGTGTTCGGCAATGAAGATGTTTGTTTTATAATCAAACTACTTTAGAAATGAATCTAATCTACTAAATTGTACATCTTTTTAGGTACACAAACTAGGAAAGTTTCATATTGCTGCACTAAAACCTCTTCGTCAGGAAAGCAACACATTCTGGAAGAGAACTGGCTTATTACACACAGTCCAGTGTTTGGCAATGAAGATGTTTGTTTTCTAAATAAACTACTTTAGAAATGAAGTGAATTTACTAAGTTGTATATCTTGGCAGATTACCCAAACTAGGAAAGTTTGATCTTTCTGCACTGAAACCTCTTCCTAGGAAAGCAACTAATTATGAGAACAGAACCAGCTTATTTCACGCTGTAGACAGTTTGGCAATGAAATGTTTGTTTTGTAAACAAACTGCTTTAGAAATGAAGCGAATCTACCAAGTTATACATCTTTATGAGATTACCCAAACTAGGAAACTTTGATCTTGTTGTACTGACACCTCTTCGTAGGAAAGTAACT
>JAEOAD010000348.1:0-25867 GCA_036365145.1 Orientallactaga sibirica
AGGAAACAGTTGCTTTCCTACAAGGAATGTTGAGTGAAGCAAGTTCAAACTTTCCTTGTTAATGTAATCTAAACAGATGGCCAAGTTAGAAGATTGTCATCATTTGTAACGTACTTTGTTGAGAAAACAAACATCTTCATTGCCGAACATTGTAGTGTGTGAAATAAGCTCATTAGCTTCTAGGAATCGGTTGCTTTCCTACAAAGAAGGTTGAGTGCAGCAAGTTCAAACTTTCCTTGTCAATGTAATCTGAATAGATGCACAACTTAGTAGATTGGCTTCATTTCTAAAGTAGTTTGTTTAGAAAACAAACATCTTCATTACCGAACACTGTACTATGTGAAATGAGCTAGTTCGATTCTAGGAATCACTTGCTTTCCTACGAAGAAGGTTGAGTGCAGCAAGTTCAAACCTTCCTACTTTGTGTAATCTAACAAGATGTACAAGTTAGTGTATTCGCCTCATTTGTAAAATAGTTTCTTTAGAAAACAAACATCTTCAGTACTTAACACTGTACTGTGTGAAATAAGTTAATTCGGTTCTAGGAATCAGTTTTATTTCAACGAAGAAGGTTGGAGTGCAGCAAGTTCAAACTTTCCTTGTTAATGTAATCTAAAAAGATGGCCAAGTTAGAAGATTTGCCTCATTTGTAAAGTACTTTGTTGCGAAAACAAACATCTTCATTGCGAACATTGTACTGTGTGAAATAAGCTCATTCGGTTCTAGGAATCAGTTGCTTTCCTACAAAGAAGGTTGAGTGCAGCAAGTTCAAACTTTCCTTGTTAATGTAATCTGAAAAGATACACAACTTAGTAGATTGGCCTGATTTCTAAAGTAGTTTGTTTAGAAAACAAACATCTTCATTACCGAAGACTGTGCTATGTGAAATGAGCTAGTTCGATTCTAGGAATCACTTGCTTTCCTACAAAGAAGGTTGAGTGCAGCAAGTTCAAACTTTCTTGGTTAATGTAATCTAAAAAATATGGCCAAGTTTGTAGATTCGCCTCATTTGTAAAGTAGTTTGTTGAGAAAATTAACATCTTTATTGCCGAACATTGTACTGTGTCAATTAAGCTCATTCGGTTCTAGGAATCAGTTGCTTTCCTACAAAGAAGGTTGAGTGCAGCAAGTTCAAACTTTCCTTGTTAATGCAATCTAAAAAGATGGCCAAGTTAGTAGATTCGACTCATTTGTAAAGTAGTTTGTTGAGGAAACAAACATCTTCATTGCGAACATTGTACTGTGTGAAATAAGCTCATTCGCTTCTAGGAATCGGTTGCTTTCCTACAAAGAAGGTTGAGTGCAGCAAGTTCAAACTTTCCTTGTTAATGTAATCTGAATAGATGCACAACTTAGTAGATTGGCTTCATTTCTAAAGTAGTTTGTTTAGAAAACAAACATCTTCATTAACAACACTGTACTATGTGAAATGAGCTAGTTCGATTCTAGGAATCACTTGCTTTCCCCTCGAAGAAGGTTGAGTGCAGCAAGTTCAAACCTTCCTACTTTGTGTAATCTAACAAGATGTACAAGTTAGTGTATTCGCCTCATTTGTAAAATAGTTTCTTTAGAAAAACAAACATCTTCAGTTGCAACACTGTACTGTGTGAAATAAGTTAATTCGGCTTCTAGGAATCAGTTTTATTTCAACGAAGAAGGTTGAGTGCAGCAAGTTCAAACTTTCCTTGTTAATGTAATCTAAAAAGATGGCCAAGTTAGAAGATTTGCCTCATTTGTAAAGTACTTTGTTGCAAAACAAACATCTTCATTGCCAACATTGTACTGTGTGAAATAAGCTCATTCGGTTCTAGGAATCAGTTGCTTTCCTACAAAGAAGGTTGAGTGCAGCAAGTTCAAATTTTCCTTGTTAATGTAATCTGAAAAGATACACAACTTAGTAGATTGGCCTGATTTCTAAAGTAGTTTGTTTAGAAAACAAACATCTTCATTATCAAGACTGTGCTATGTGAAATGAGCTAGTTCGATTCTAGGAATCACTTGCTTTCCTACAAAGAAGGTTGAGTGCAGCAAGTTCAAACTTTCCTGGTTAATGTAATCTAAAAATATGGCCAAGTTTGTAGATTCGCCTCATTTGTAAAGTAGTTTGTTGAGAAAATTAACATCTTTATTGCGAACATTGTACTGTGTCAATTAAGCTCATTCGGTTCTAGGAATCAGTTGCTTTCCTACAAAGAAGGTTGAGTGCAGCAAGTTCAAACTTTCCTTGTTAATGCAATATAAAAAAGATGGCCAAGTTAGTAGATTCGACTCATTTGTAAAGTAGTTTGTTGAGGAAACAAACATCTTCATTGCCGAACATTGTACTGTGTGAAATAAGCTCATTCGGTTCTAGGAATCAGTTGCTTTCCTACAAAGAAGGTTGAGTGCAGCAAGTTCAAACTTCCCGTGTTAATGAAATCTGAAAAAGATGCTCAACGTAGTAGATTGGCCTCATTTCTAAAGTAGTTTCTTTAGAAAAGAAACATCTTCCGTACCCAACACTGTACTGTGTGAAATAAGTTAATTCGCTTCTAGGAATCAGTATAATTTCTATGAAGAAGGTTGAGTGCAGCAAGTTCAAACTTTCCTTGCTAATGTAATGTCAAAAGATGGCCAAGTTAGAACATTCGGCTCATTTGTAAAGTACTTTGTTGAGACAACAAACATCTTCATTCCCTAACATTGTACTGTGTGAAATAAGCTCATTCGATCTAGGAATCTGTTGCTTTCCTACAAAAAAGGTTGAGTGCAGCAAGTTCAAACTTTCCTTGTTAATGTAATCTAAAAAGATGGCCAAGTTAGTAAATTCGAATCATTTGTAAAGTAGTTTGTTGAAAAAACAAACATCTTCATTGCCGAACATTGTACTGTGTGAAATAAGCTCATTTGGTTCTAGGAATCAGATGCTTTCCTACAAAGAAGGTTGAGTGTAGCAAGTTCAAACTTTCCTTGTTAATGTTATCTGAAAAGATGCACAACGTAGTAGATTGGCCTCATTTCTAAAGTAGTTTCTTTAGAAACGAAACATCTTCAGTACCGAACACTGTACTGTGTGAAATAAGTTAATTCGCTTCTAGGAATCAGTTTAATTCTACGAAGAAGGTTGAGTGCAGCAACTTCAAACTTTCCTTGTTAATGTAATCTGAGAAGATGCACAACGTAGTAGATTGGCCTCATTTCTAAAGTAGTTTCTTTAGAAAAGAAACATCTTCAGTACCGAACACTGTACTGTGTGAAATAAGTTAATTCGCTTCTAGGAATCAGTATAATTTCTACGAAGAAGGTTGAGTGCAGCAAGTTCAAACTTTCCTTGTTAATGTAATCTCAAAAGATGGCCAAGTTAGAACATTCGCCTCATTTGTAAAGTACTTTGTTGAGAAAACAAATATCTTCATTGCGAACATTGTACTGTGTGAAATAAGCTCATTCGGTTCTAGGAATCACTTGCTTTCCTCTGAAGATAGTTGAGTGCAGCAAGTTCAAACTTTCCTTGTTAATGCAATCTAAAAAAGATGGAGATGTTAGTAGATTTGCCTCATTTTTAAAGTAGTTTATTGAGAAAACAAACATCTTCATTGCGAACATTGTACTGTGTGAAATAAGCTCATTCGGTTCTAGGAATCAGTTGCTTTCCTACAAAGAAGGTTGAGTGCAGCAAGTTCAAACTTTCCTTGTTAATGTAATCTGAAAGGATGCACAACTTAGTAGATTGGCCTCATTTCTAAAGTAGTTTGTTTAGAAAACAAATATCTTCATTACCAACACTGTACTATGTGAAATGAGCTAGTTCGATTCTAGGAATCACTTGCTTTCCTACGAAGCAGGTTCAGTGCAGCAAGTTCAAACTTTCCTACTTTGTGTAATCTAACAAAATGTAGAAGTTAGTGGATTCGCCATTTTCTAAAGTAGTTTCTTTAGAAAAGAAACATCTTCAGTACCGAACACTGTACTGTGTGAAATAAGTTAATTCGCTTCTAGGAATCAGTTTAATTTCTACGAAGAAGGTTGAGTGCAGCAAGTTCAAACTTTCCTTGTTAATGTAATCTGAAAAGATGCACAACGTAGTAGATTGGCCTCATTTCTAAAGTAGTTTCTTTAGAAAAGAAACATCTTCAGTACCAAACACTGTATTGTGTAATAAGTTAATTCGCTTCTAGGAATCATTTTAATTTCTACGAAGAAGATTGAGTGCAGCAAGTTGAAACTTTCCTTGTTAATGTAATCTAAAAAGATGGCCAAGTTAGTAGATTCGACTCATGTGTAAAGTAGTTTGTTGAGAAAACAAACATCTTCATTACGAACATTGTACTGTGTGAAATAAGCTCATTCGGTACTAGGAATCAGTTATTTTCCTACAAAAAGGTTGAGTGCAGCAAGTTCAAACTTTCCTTGTTAATGTAATCTGTAAAGATGCACAACGTAGTAGATTGGCCTCATTTCTAACGTAGTTTCTTTAGGAAAGAAATATATTCAGTACCGAACACTGTACTGTGTGAAATAAGTTAATTCGCTTCTTGGAATCAGTTTAATTTCTACGAAGAAGGTTGAGTGCAGCAAGTTCAAACGTTCCTTGTTAATGTATTCTGAAAAGATGCACAACGTAGTAGATTGGCCTCTTTTGTAAAGTAGTTTCTTTAGAAAAGAAACATCTTCAGTACCGAACACTGCACTGTGTGAAATAAGTTAATTCGGTTCTAGGAATCAGTTTAATTTCTACGAAGAAGGTTGAGTGCAGCAAGTTCAAACTTTCCTTGTTAATGTAATCTAAAAAGATGGCCAAGTTAGAAGATTCGCCTCATTTGTAAAGCACTTTGTTGAGTAAACAAACATCTTCATTGCCGAACAATGTACTGTGTGAAATAAGGTCATTCGGTTCTAGGAATCAGTTGTTTTCCTACAAAGAAGGTTGAGTGCAGCAAGTTCAAACTTTCCTTGTTAATGTAATCTGAAAAGATGCACAACTTAGTAGATTGGCCTCATTTCTAAAGTAGTTTGTTTAGAAAACAAACATCTTCATTACCGAACACTGTGCTATGTGAAATGAGCTAGTTCGATTCTAGGAATCACTTGCTTTCCTACGAAGAAGGTTGAGTGCAGCAAGTTCAAATTTTCCTACATTGTGTAATCTAACAAGATGTACAAGTTAGTGTATTCGCCTCATTTCTAAAGTAGTTTCTTTAGAAAAGTAACATCTTCAGTACGAACACTGTACTGTGTGAAATAAGTTAATTCGCTTCTAGGAATCAGTTTAATTTCTACGAAGAAGGTTGAGTGCAGCAAATTCAAACTTTCCTTGTTAATGTAATCTAAAAAGATGGCCAAGTTAGAACATTCGCCTCATTTGTAAAGTACTTTGTTGAGAAAACAAACATCTTCATTGCCGAACATTGTACTGTGTGAAATAAGCTCATTCGGTTCTATGAATCAGTTGCTTTCCTACAAAGAAGGTTGAGTGCAGCAAGTTCAAACTTTCCTTGTTAATGTAATCAGAAAAGATGCACAACTTAGTAGATTGGCCTCATTTCTAAGGTAGTTTGTTTAGAAAACAAATATCTTCATTACCGAACACTGTACTATGTGAAATGAGCTAGTTCGATGATAGGAATCACTTGCTTTCCTATGAAGCAGGTTCAGTGCAGCAAGTTCAAACTTTCCTACTTTGTGTAATCTAACAAGATATACAAGTTAGTGGATTCGCCTCATTTCTAAAGTAGTTTCTTTAGAAAAGAAACATCTTCAGTACCGAACACTGTACTGTGTGAAATAAGTTAATTCGCTTCTAGGAATCAGTTTAATTTCTACGAAGAAGGTTGAGTGCAGCAAGTTCAAACTTTCCTTGTTAATGTAATCTCAAAAGATGGCCAAGTTAGAACATTCGCCTCATTTGTAAAAAAGTACTTTGTTGAGAAAACAAATATCTTCATTGCGAACATTGTACTGTGTGAAATAAGCTCATTCGGTTCTAGGAATCACTTGCTTTCCTACAAGATAGTTGAGTGCAGCAAGTTCAAACTTTCCTTGTTAATGCAATCTAAAAAGATGGAGATGTTAGTAGATTTGCCTCATTTTTAAAGTAGTTTATTGAGAAAACAAACATCTTCATTGCCGAACATTGTACTGTGTGAAATAAGCTCATTCGGTTCTAGGAATCAGTTGCTTTCCTACAAAGAAGGTTGAGTGCAGCAAGTTCAAACTTTCCTTGTTAATGTAATCTGAAAGGATGCACAACTTAGTAGATTGGCCTCATTTCTAAAGTAGTTTGTTTAGAAAACAAATATCTTCATTACCGAACACTGTACTATGTGAAATGAGCTAGTTCGATTCTAGGAATCACTTGCTTTCCTACGAAGCAGGTTCAGTGCAGCAAGTTCAAACTTTCCTACTTTGTGTAATCTAACAAAATGTAGAAGTTAGTGGATTCGCCTCATTTCTAAAGTAGTTTCTTTAGAAAAGAAACATCTTCAGTACCGAACACTGTACTGTGTGAAATAAGTTAATTCGCTTCTAGGAATCAGTTTAATTTCTACGAAGAAGGTTGAGTGCAGCAAGTTCAAACTTTCCTTGTTAATGTAATCTGAAAAGATGCACAACGTAGTAGATTGGCCTCATTTCTAAAGTAGTTTCTTTAGAAAAGAAACATCTTCAGTACCAAACACTGTATTGTGTGTAATAAGTTAATTCGCTTCTAGGAATCATTTTAATTTCTACGAAGAAGATTGAGTGCAGCAAGTTGAAACTTTCCTTGTTAATGTAATCTAAAAAGATGGCCAAGTTAGTAGATTCGACTCATGTGTAAAGTAGTTTGTTGAGAAAACAAACATCTTCATTACCGAACATTGTACTGTGTGAAATAAGCTCATTCGGTACTAGGAATCAGTTATTTTCCTACAAAAAAGGTTGAGTGCAGCAAGTTCAAACTTTCCTTGTTAATGTAATCTGTAAAGATGCACAACGTAGTAGATTGGCCTCATTTCTAACGTAGTTTCTTTAGGAAAGAAATATATTCAGTACCGAACACTGTACTGTGTGAAATAAGTTAATTCGCTTCTTGGAATCAGTTTAATTTCTACGAAGAAGGTTGAGTGCAGCAAGTTCAAACGTTCCTTGTTAATGTATTCTGAAAAGATGCACAACGTAGTAGATTGGCCTCTTTTCTAAAGTAGTTTCTTTAGAAAAGAAACATCTTCAGTACCGAACACTGCACTGTGTGAAATAAGTTAATTCGCTTCTAGGAATCAGTTTAATTTCTACGAAGAAGGTTGAGTGCAGCAAGTTCAAACTTTCCTTGTTAATGTAATCTAAAAAGATGGCCAAGTTAGAAGATTCGCCTCATTTGTAAAGCACTTTGTTGAGTAAACAAACATCTTCATTGCCGAACAATGTACTGTGTGAAATAAGGTCATTCGGTTCTAGGAATCAGTTGTTTTCCTACAAAGAAGGTTGAGTGCAGCAAGTTCAAACTTTCCTTGTTAATGTAATCTGAAAAGATGCACAACTTAGTAGATTGGCCTCATTTCTAAAGTAGTTTGTTTAGAAAACAAATATCTTCATTACCGAACACTGTGCTATGTGAAATGAGCTAGTTCGATTCTAGGAATCACTTGCTTTCCTACGAAGAAGCTTGAGTGCAGCAAGTTCAAATTTTCCTACATTGTGTAATCTAACAAGATGTACAAGTTAGTGTATTCGCCTCATTTCTAAAGTAGTTTCTTTAGAAAAGTAACATCTTCAGTACGAACACTGTACTGTGTGAAATAAGTTAATTCGCTTCTAGGAATCAGTTTAATTTCTACGAAGAAGGTTGAGTGCAGCAAATTCAAACTTTCCTTGTTAATGTAATCTAAAAAGATGGCCAAGTTAGAACATTCGCCTCATTTGTAAAGTACTTTGTTGAGAAAACAAACATCTTCATTGCCGAACATTGTACTGTGTGAAATAAGCTCATTCGGTTCTATGAATCAGTTGCTTTCCTACAAAGAAGGTTGAGTGCAGCAAGTTCAAACTTTCCTTGTTAATGTAATCTGAAAAGATGCACAACTTAGTAGATTGGCCTCATTTCTAAAGTAGTTTGTTTAGAAAAGAAACATCTTCATTACCGAACACTGTACTATGTGAAATGAGCTAGTTCGATTCTAGGAATCACTTGCTTTCCTACGAAGAAGGTTGAGTGCAGCAAGTTCAAAATTTCCTACTTTGTGTAACCTAACAAGATGTATAAGTTAGTGGTTTCGCCTCATTTCTAGTTTCTTTTGAAAAGAAACATCTTCAGTACCGAACACTGTACTGTGTGAAATAAGTTAATTTGCTTCTAGGAATCAGTTTAATTTCTACGAAGAAGGTTGAGTGCAGTAAGTACAAACTTTCCTTGTTAATGTAATCTGAAAAGATGCACAACGTAGTACATTGGCCTCATTTCTAAAGTAGTTTCTTTAGAAAAGGATCATCTTCAGTACCGAACACTGTACTGTGTGAAATAAGTTAATTCGCTTCCAGGAATCAGTTTAATTTCTACGAAGAAGGTTGAGTGCAGCAAGTTCAAACTTTCCTTGTTAATGTAATCTCAAAAGATGGCCAAGTGAGAAGATTCGCCTCATTTGTAAAGTACTTTGTTGAGAAAACAAACATCTTCATTGCTGAACATTGTACTGTGTGAAATAAGCTCATTCGGATCTAGGAATCAGTTCCTTTCCTACAAAGAAGGTTGAGTACAGCAACTTCAAACTTTCCTTTTAATGTAATCTAAAAGATGGCCAAGTTTGTAGATTCGCCTCATTTGTAAAGTACTTTGTTGAGAAAACAAACACCTTCATTGCCGAACATTGTACTGTGTGAAATAAGCTCATTCGGATCTAGGAATCAGTTGCTTTCCTACAAAGAAGGTTGAGTGCAGCAAGTTCAAACTTTCCTTGGTAATGTAATCTGAAAAGATGCACAACTTAGTAGATTGGCCTCATTTCTAAAGTAGTTTGTTTAGAAAACAAACATCTTCATTACCGAACACTATACTATGTGAAATGAGCTAGTTCGATTCTAGGAATCACTTGCTTTCCAACGAAGAAGGTTGAGTGCAGCAAGTTCAAACTTTCCTACTTTGTGTAATCTAACAAGATGTACTAGTTAGTGGATTCGCCTCATTTCTTAAGTAGTTTCTTTAGAAAAGAAACATCTTCAGTACCGAACACTGTACTATGTGAAATAAGTTAATTCGCTTCTAGGAATCAGTTTAATTTCTCCGAAGAAGGTTGAGTGCAGCAAGTTCAAACTTTCCTTGTTAATGTAATCTAAAAAGATGGCCAAGTTAGAAGATTCACCTCATTTGTCATGTACTTTGTTGAGAAAGCAAACATCTTCATTGCCGAACATTGTACTGTGTGAAATAAGCTCATTCGGTTCTAGGAATCAGTTGCTTTCCTACAAAGAAGGTTGAGTGCAGCAAGTTCAAACTTTCCTTCTTAATGTAATCTGAAAAGATGCACAACTAAGTAGATTGGCCTCATTTCTAAAGTAGTTTGTTTAGAAAACAAACATCTTCATTACCGAACACTGTACTATGTGAAATGAGCTAGTTCGATTCTAGGAATCACTTGCTTTCCTACGAAGAAGGTTGAGTGCAGCAAGTTCAAACTTTCCTTCTTTGTGTAATCTAACAAGATGTACAAGTTAGTGGATTCGCCTCATTTCTAAAGTGGTTTCTTTAGAGAAGATACATCTTCAGTACCGAACACTGTACTGAATGAAATAAGTTAATTCGCTTCTAGGAATCAGTTTAATTTCTATGAAGAAGGTTGAGTGCAGCAAGTTCAAACTTTCCTTGTTAATGTAATCTCAAAAGATGGCCAAGTTAGAAGATTCGCCTCATTTGTAAAGTACTTTGTTGAGAAAACAAACATCTTCATTGCCGAACATTGTACTGTGTGAAATAAGCTCATTCGGTTCTAGGAAACAGTTGCTTTCCTACAAGGAATGTTGAGTGAAGCAAGTTCAAACTTTCCTTGTTAATGTAATCTAAACAGATGGCCAAGTTAGAAGATTCGCCTCATTTGTAACGTACTTTGTTGAGAAAACAAACATCTTCATTGCCGAACATTGTAGTGTGTGAAATAAGCTCATTCGCTTCTAGGAATCGGTTGCTTTCCTACAAAGAAGGTTGAGTGCAGCAAGTTCAAACTTTCCTTGTTAATGTAATCTGAATAGATGCACAACTTAGTAGATTGGCTTCATTTCTAAAGTAGTTTGTTTAGAAAACAAACATCTTCATTACCGAACACTGTACTATGTGAAATGAGCTAGTTCGATTCTAGGAATCACTTGCTTTCCTACGAAGAAGGTTGAGTGCAGCAAGTTCAAACCTTCCTACTTTGTGTAATCTAACAAGATGTACAAGTTAGTGTATTCGCCTCATTTGTAAAATAGTTTCTTTAGAAAACAAACATCTTCAGTACCGAACACTGTACTGTGTGAAATAAGTTAATTGCTTCTAGGAATCAGTTTTATTTCAACAAAGAAGGTTGAGTGCAGCAAGTTCAAACTTTCCTTGTTAATGTAATCTAAAAAGATGGCCAAGTTAGAAGATTTGCCTCATTTGTAAAGTACTTTGTTGAGAAAACAAACATCTTCATTGCGAACATTGTACTGTGTGAAATAAGCTCATTCGGTTCTAGGAATCAGTTGCTTTCCTACAAAGACGGTTGAGTGCAGCAAGTTCAAACTTTCCTTGTTAATGTAATCTGAAAAGATACACAACTTAGTAGATTGGCCTGATTTCTAAAGTAGTTTGTTTAGAAAACAAACATCTTCATTACCGAAGACTGTGCTATGTGAAATGAGCTAGTTCGATTCTAGGAATCACTTGCTTTCCTACAAAGAAGGTTGAGTGCAGCAAGTTCAAACTTTCCTGGTTAATGTAATCTAAAAATATGGCCAAGTTTGTAGATTCGCCTCATTTGTAAAGTAGTTTGTTGAGAAAATTAACATCTTTATTGCCGAACATTGTACTGTGTCAATTAAGCTCATTCGGTTCTAGGAATCAGTTGCTTTCCTACAAAGAAGGTTGAGTGCAGCAAGTTCAAACTTTCCCTGTTAATGCAATCTAAAAAGATGGCCAAGTTAGTAGATTCGACTCATTTGTAAAGTAGTTTGTTGAGGAAACAAACATCTTCATTGCCGAACATTGTACTGTGTGAAATAAGCTCATTCGCTTCTAGGAATCGGTTGCTTTCCTACAAAGAAGGTTGAGTGCAGCAAGTTCAAACTTTCCTTGTTAATGTAATCTGAATAGATGCACAACTTAGTAGATTGGCTTCATTTCTAAAGTAGTTTGTTTAGAAAACAAACATCTTCATTACCGAACACTGTACTATGTGAAATGAGCTAGTTCGATTCTAGGAATCACTTGCTTTCCTACGAAGAAGGTTGAGTGCAGCAAGTTCAAACCTTCCTACTTTGTGTAATCTAACAAGATGTACAAGTTAGTGTATTCGCCTCATTTGTAAAATAGTTTCTTTAGAAAACAAACATCTTCAGTACCGAACACTGTACTGTGTGAAATAAGTTAATTCGCTTCTAGGAATCAGTTTTATTTCAACGAAGAAGGTTGAGTGCAGCAAGTTCAAACTTTCCTTGTTAATGTAATCTAAAAAGATGGCCAAGTTAGAAGATTTGCCTCATTTGTAAAGTACTTTGTTGCGAAAACAAACATCTTCATTGCCGAACATTGTACTGTGTGAAATAAGCTCATTCGGTTCTAGGAATCAGTTGCTTTCCTACAAAGAAGGTTGAGTGCAGCAAGTTCAAACTTTCCTTGTTAATGTAATCTGAAAAGATACACAACTTAGTAGATTGGCCTGATTTCTAAAGTAGTTTGTTTAGAAAACAAACATCTTCATTACCGAAGACTGTGCTATGTGAAATGAGCTAGTTCGATTCTAGGAATCACTTGCTTTCCTACAAAGAAGGTTGAGTGCAGCAAGTTCAAACTTTCCTGGTTAATGTAATCTAAAAATATGGCCAAGTTTGTAGATTCGCCTCATTTGTAAAGTAGTTTGTTGAGAAAATTAACATCTTTATTGCCGAACATTGTACTGTGTCAATTAAGCTCATTCGGTTCTAGGAATCAGTTGCTTTCCTACAAAGAAGGTTGAGTGCAGCAAGTTCAAACTTTCCTTGTTAATGCAATCTAAAAAGATGGCCAAGTTAGTAGATTTGACTCATTTGTAAAGTAGTTTGTTGAGAAACAAACATCTTCTTTGCCAAACATTGTACTGTGTGAAATAAACTCATTCGGTTCTAGGAATCAGTTGCTTTCCTACAAAGAAGGTTGAGTGCAGCAAGTTCAAACTTCCCGTGTTAATGAAATCTGAAAAGATGCTCAACGTAGTAGATTGGCCTCATTTCTAAAGTAGTTTCTTTAGAAAAGAAACATCTTCCGTGACCCAACACTGTACTGTGTGAAATAAGTTAATTGTTCTAGGAATCAGTATAATTTCTATGAAGAAGGTTGAGTGCACCAAGTTCAAACTTTCCTTGTTTAATGTAATGTCAAAAGATGGCCAAGTTAGAACATTAGGCTCATTTGTAAAGTACTTTGTTGAGACAACAAACATCTTCATTGCCGAACATTGTACTGTGTGAAATAAGCTCATTCGGATCTAGGAATCTGTTGCTTTCCTACAAAAAGGTTGAGTGCAGCAAGTTCAAACTTTCCTTGTTAATGTAATCTAAAAAGATGGCCAAGTTAGTAAATTCGAATCATTTGTAAAGTAGTTTGTTGAAAAACAAACATCTTCATTGCCGAACATTGTACTGTGTGAAATAAGCTCATTTGGTTCTAGGAATCAGATGCTTTCCTATAAAGAAGGTTGAGTGTAGCAAGTTCAAACTTTCCTTGTTAATGTTATCTAAAAAGATGCACAACGTAGTAGATTGGCCTCATTTCTAAAGTAGTTTCTTTAGAAACGAAACATCTTCAGTACCGAACACTGTACTGTGTGAAATAAGTTAATTCGGTTCTAGGAATCAGTTTAATTCTACGAAGAAGGTTGAGTGCAGCAACTTCAAACTTTCCTTGTTAATGTAATCTAAGAAGATGCACAACGTAGTAGATTGGCCTCATTTCTAAAGTAGTTTCTTTAGAAAAGAAACATCTTCAGTACCGAACACTGTACTGTGTGAAATAAGTTAATTCGCTTCTAGGAATCAGTTTAATTTCTACAAAGAAGGTTGAGTGCAGCAAGTTCAAACTTTCCTTGTTAATGTAATCTAAAAAGATGGCCAAGTTAGAAGATTCGCCTCATTTGTAAAGTACTTTTCTGAGAAAACAAACATCTTCATTGCCCAACATTGTACTGTGTGAAATAAGCTCATTCGGTTCTAGGAATCACTTGCTTTCCTACAAAGAAGGTTGAGTGCAGCAAGTTCAAACTTTCCTAGTTTATGTAATCTAACAAGATGTACAAGTTAGTAGATTCACCTCATTTCTAAAGTAGTTTCTTGAGAAAACAAACATCTTCATTGCCGAACATTGTACTGTGTGAAATAAGCTCATTCGGTTCTAGGAATCACTTGCTTTCCTACAAAGAAGGTTGAGTGCAGCAAGTTCAAACTTTCCTAGTTTGTGTAATCTAACAAGATGTACAAGTTAGTAGATTCGACTCATTTCTAAAGTAGTTTCTTGAGAAAACAAACATCTTCATTGCCTAACATTGTACTGTGTGAAATAAGCTAATTCGGTTCTAGGAATCACTTGCTTTCCTACAAAGAAGGTTGAGTGCAGCAAGTTCAAACTTTCCTAGTTTGTGTAATCTAACAAGATGTACAAGTTAGTAGATTGGCCTCATTTCTAAAGTAGTTTCTTGAGAAAAACAAACATCTTCATTGCCCAACATTGTACTGTGTGAAATAAGTTAATTCGGTTCTAGGAATCACTTGCTTTCCTACAAAGAAGGTTGAGTGCAGCAAGTTCAAACTTTCCTAGTTTGTGTAATCTAACAAGATGTACAAGTTAGTAGATTGGCCTCATTTCTAAAGTAGTTTCTTGAGAAAACAAACATCTTCAGTACCTAACATTGTACTGTGTGAAATAAGTTAATTCGGTTCTAGGAATCACTTGCTTTCCTACAAAGAAGGTTGAGTGCAGCAAGTTCAAACTTTCCTAGTTTGTGTAATCTAACAAGATGTACAAGTTAGTAGATTCGCCTCATTTCTAAAGTAGTTTCTTGAGAAAACAAACATCTTCATTGCCAAACATTGTACTGTGTGAAATAAGCTAATTCAGTTCTAGGAATCACTTGCTTTCCTACAAAGAAGGTTGAGTGCAGCAAGTTCAAACTTTCCTAGTTTGTGTAATCTAACAAGATGTACAAGTTAGTAGATTTGCCTCATTTCTAAAGTAGTTTCTGAGAAAACAAACATCTTCATTGATGAACATTGTACTGTGTGAAATAAGCTAATTTAGTTCTAGGAATCACTTGCTTTCCTACAAAGAAGGTTGAGTGCAGCAAGTTCAAACTTTCCTAGTTTGTGTAATCTAACAAGATGTACAAGTTAGTAGATTGGCCTCATTTCTAAAGTAGTTTCTTGAGAAAACAAACATCTTCACTACGAACATTGTACTGTGTGAAATAAGCTAATTCTGTTCTAGGAATCACTTGCTTTCCTACAAAGAAGGTTGAGTGCAGCAAGTTCAAACTTTCCTAGTTTGTGTAATCTAACAAGATGTACAAGTTAGTAGATTCGCATCATTTCTAAAGTAGTTTTGAGAAAACAAACATCTTCATTGCCGAACATTGTACTGTGTGAAATAAGTTAATTCGGTTCTAGGAATCACTTGCTTTCCTACAAAGAAGGTTGAGTGCAGCAAGTTCAAACTTTCCTAGTTTGTGTAATCTAACAAGATGTACAAGTTAGTAGATTTGCCTCATTTCTAAAGTAGTTTGTTGAGAAAACAAACATCTTCATTGGTGAACATTGTACTGTGTGAAATAAGCTAATTCGGTTCTAGGAATCACTTGCTTTCCTACAAAGAAGGTTGAGTGCAGCAAGTTCAAACTTTCCTAGTTTGTGTAATCTAACAAGATGTACAAGTTAGTAGATTCGCCTCATTTCTAAAGTAGTTTGTTGAGAAAACAAACATCTTCATTGCTTCTAACATTGTACTGTGTGAAATAAGCTAATTCAGTTCTAGGAATCACTTGCTTTCCTACAAAGAAGGTTGAGTGCAGCAAGTTCAAACTTTCCTAGTTTGTGTAATCTAACAAGATGTACAAGTTAGTAGATTGCCTCATTTCTAAAGTAGTTTCTTGAGAAAACAAACATCTTCATTGCCTCTAACATTGTACTGTGTGAAATAAGCTAATTCGGTTCTAGGAATCACTTGCTTTCCTACAAAGAAGGTTGAGTGCAGCAAGTTCAAACTTTCCTAGTTTGTGTAATCTAACAAGATGTACAAGTTAGTAGATTCGCCTCATTTCTAAAGTAGTTTCTTGAGAAAACAAACATCTTCATAACATTGTCTTCTTGAACATTGTACAGTGAAATAAGTTTGGTTCTAGGAATCACTTGAACTTTCCTACAAAGAAGGTTGAGTGCAGCAAGTTCAAACTTTCCTAGTTTGTGTAATCTAACAAGATGTACAAGTTAGTAGATTCGCACTCATTTCTAAAGTAGTTTCTTGAGAAAACAAACATCTTCATTGCCCGACTCAACATTGTACTGTGTGAAATAAGCTCACTCACTGTTCTAGGAATCACTTGCTTTCCTACAAAGAAGGTTGAGTGCAGCAAGTTCAAACTTTCCTAGTTTGTGTAATCTAACAAGATGTACAAGTTAGTAGAGCCAACCCATTTCTAAAGTAGTTTCTTGAGAAAACAAACATCTTCATTGCCTAGAACATTGTACTGTGTGAAATAAGCTTGTTTATCTAGGAATCACTTGCTTTCAAAGAAGGTTGAGTGCAGCAAGCCAAACCATCTTTAGTTTGTTGAGTGCAAGCAAGTTACAAACTTTCCTGTTTTAAAACAAACAACAGCCATTAAGAGTAGAGGTCTGATCTCTGATTTCTGGAATCACTTGCAACCCTGATGGTTGAGAAAACAACTTTCGGGATCTGTGTAATCAACAAGCATGCAATCAAACATTGCTCTTTTCTGAAAGTTTCTTGAGAAAACAAACATCAGTCATTAGAACATTGTACCAGTGAAAAGATTAATTAGTTCTAGCCAAAGACAAAGAAGGTTGAGTGCAGCAAGTTCAAACTTTCCTAGTTTGTGTAATCTAACAAGATGTCCAAGTTAGTAGATTCGCCTCATTTCTAAAGTAGTTTCTTGAGAAAACAAACATCTTCATTGTAACATTGTACTGTGTGAAATAAGCTAACGGTTCTAGGAATCACTTGCATTCCTTCAAAGAAGATTGAGTGCAGCAAGTCAGCCTAGTTTGTGTAATCTAACAAGATGTGAAAGAGAGGTCCAGTCATTTCTAATTCAGTTTCTTGAAAAACAAACATCTCAGTTCTCTTAACATTGTATCTTGAAATAAGCTAACTAGGAATCACTTGTAATAGAAAACTAGACAAAAATCTGATAAATTTGCAGCCCTAGTATAATCCAAGGTCTTTTAACTGTTCAAGGAATCACTTGCTAAAAGAATGCAGCAAGTTCAAACTTTCCTAGTTTGCAGTAATCTAACAAGATTTTTTAGTAGATTTCCTCTCATTTCTAAAGTAGTTTTGAGAAAACAAACATCTTCCACCCTAACATTGTACTGTCATTGAAATAAGCTAATGCGTTCTAGGAATCACTTGCTTTCCTACAAAGAAGGTTGAGTGCAAGTTCAAACTTTCCTAGTTTGTGTAATCTAACAAGATGTAAAAGTTAGTAGATTCTTCATTTCTAAAGTAGTTTCTTGAGAAAACAAACATCTTCATTGCCTAACATTGTACTGTGTGAAATAAGCTAATTGTTCTAGGAATCACTTGCTTTCCTACAAAGAAGGTTGAGTGCAGCAAGTTCAAACTTTCCTAGTTTGTGTAATCTAACAAGATGTACAAGTTAGTAGATTCAATCATTTCTAAAGTAGTTTCTTGAGAAAACAAACATTAGCATAACATTGTACTGTGTGAAATCCTGTTCTTTCATTTTGAATCACTTGCTTTGAGAGCCAAAGAAGGTTTCTTTAGCAAGTTCAAACTTTCCTAGTTTGTGTAATCTAACAAGATGTAAGTTGTTAGTAGATTTGCCTCTTTTTCTAAAGTAGTTTTTGAGAAAACAAACATCTTCATTGTTAACATTGTACTGTGTGAAATAAGCTAATTGTTCTAGGAATCACTTGCTTTCCTACAAAGAAGGTTGAGTGCAGCAAGTTCAAACTTTCCTAGTTTGTGTAATCTAACAAGAACCAAGTTAGTAGATGGCATCACATTTCTAAAGAAGTTTCTTGAGAAAACAAACATCTTATCTTTAACATTGTACTGTGTGAAATAAGCTAATTTGGTTCATTAGAATCCAAAAAATTACAAAGAAGGTTGAGTGCAGCAAGTTCAAACTTTCAAAGTTTGTGTAATCTAACAAGATGTACAAGTTAGTAGATTCGCCTCATTTCTAAAGTAGTTTCTTGAGAAAGCAAATTTCCTAAACAAACTTTCCTGCTCCCCGAACATTGTACTGAGTGAGCAAAAGCTAATTTTGTTCTAGGAATCACCTTACCTGGGAAACAAAGAAGGTTGAGTGCAGCAAGTTCAAAAAGTTCCTGTTTGTGTAATCTAACAAGATGTTTCAACAGTTTATTCTCATTTCTAAAGTAGTTTTTGAGAAAACAAACATCTTCCCTCTTAACATTGTACTGTGTGAAATAATTTATTCAGTTCTAGGAATCACTGCTTTCCTACAAAGTTTTTGAGTGCACAAAAGTTCAAACATTTCCTAGTTTGTGTTTTTTAACTGCTTCTACAAGTTAGTCGTTTGCCCTATTTTCTAAAGTAGTTTCTTGAGAAAAAAACATCTTCAGGTTAACCAACTAGTTTATACACTAATAGGAAAATAAGCTACAAACAAGGTTGATACAAGTTAACTTTCCTAGGAATCACTTCATTACAAGAAAGGTTGAGTGTTTCCAAGAAAACAAACCTTCCTAGTTTTAATCCCTTTTAACCTAATACTACAAGATGTATTGCCCATTTTGCTATCATTTCTAAAGTAGTTTCTTGAGAAAACAAACATCTTGCTTTAACATTGTTTGTGAAATAAGCTGGAACTTAGGAATCACTTGCTTTCCTACAAAGAAGGTTGAGCAGCAAGTTCAAACTTTCCCATTTGTGTAATCTAACAAGATGTACAAGTTAGTAGATTCGCCTCATTTCTAAAGTAGTTTATTGAGAAAACAAACATCTTCATTGACAACATTGTACTGTGTGAAATAAGCTAATTCGGTTCTAGGAATCACTTGCTTTCCTACAAAGAAGGTTGAGTGCAGCAAGTTCAAACTTTCCTAGTTTGTGTAATCTAACAAGATGTACAAGTTAGTCACCACTGCCTCATTTCTAAAGTAGTTTTTGAGAAAACAAACATCTTCATTGCTTCAACATTGTACTGTGTGAAATAAGCTAATTCGTTTCTCAGGAATCACTTGCTTTCCTACAAAGAAGGTTGAGTGCAGCAAGTTCAAACTTTCAAAGTTTGTAATCTAACAACAGCCAACTGGTTAGAATAGATAGGCCTCATTTCTAAAGTAGTTTCTTGAGAAAACAAACATCTTCATTGCCCAACATTGTACTGTGTGAAATAAGCTTATTGGTTCTAGGAATCACTTGCTTTCCTACAAAGAAGGTTGAGTGCAGCAAGTTCAAATCTTTCCTAGTTTGTGTAATCTAACAAGATGTACAGTTAGTAGATTCGCCTCATTTCTAAAGTAGTTTCTTGAGAAAACAAACATCTTCATTGCCGAACATTGTACTGTGTGAAATAAGCTAATTCGGTTCTAGGAATCACTTGCTTTCCTACAAAGAAGGTTGAGTGCAGCAAGTTCAAACTTTCCTAGTTTGTGTAATCTAACAAGATGTACAAGTTAGTAGATTCGACTCATTTCTAAAGTAGTTTCTTGAGAAAACAAACATCTTCATTGCCTAACATTGTACTGTGTGAAATAAGCTCATTGGTTCTAGGAATCACTTGCTTTCCTACAAAGAAGGTTGAGTGCAGCAAGTTCAAACTTTCCTAGTTTGTCTAAAGTAGTTTCTGAGAAAACAAACATCTTCATTGCCTAACATTGTACTGTGTGAAATAAGCTAATTGTTCTAGGAATCACTTGCTTTCCTACAAAAAGAAGGTTGAGTGCAGCAAGTTCAAACTTTCCTAGTTTGTGTAATCTAACAAGATGTACAAGTTAGTAGATTCGCCTCATTTCTAAAGTAGTTTCTTGAGAAAACAAACATCTTCATTGCCTAACATTGTACTGTGTGAAAAGCTAATTGGTTCTAGGAATCACTTGCTTTCCTACAAAGAAGGTTGAGTGCAGCAAGTTCAAACTTTCCTAGTTTGTGTAATCTAACAAGATGTACAAGTTAGTAGATTTCGCCTCATTTCTAAAGTAGTTTCTTGAGAAAACAAACATCTTCATTGCCTAACATTGTACTGTGTGAAATAAGCTAATTTGGTTCTAGGAATCACTTGCTTTCCTACAAAGAAGGTTGAGTGCAGCAAGTTCAAACTTTCCTAGTTTGTGTAATCTAACAAGATGTACAAGTTAGTAGATTCGCTCATTTCTAAAGTAGTTTCTTGAGAAAACAAACATCTTCATTGCCGAACATTGTACTGTGTGAAATAAGCTAATTGGTTCTAGGAATCACTGCTTTCCTACAAAGAAGGTTGAGTGCAGCAAGTTCAAACTTTCCTAGTTTGTGTAATCTAACAAGATGTACAAGTTAGTAGATTCGTCTCATTTCTAAAGTAGTTTCTTGAGAAAACAAACATCTTCATTGCCTAACGTTGTACTGTGTGAAATAAGCTAATTCGGTTCTAGGAATCACTTGCTTTCCTACAAAGAAGGTTGAGTGCAGCAAGTTCAAACTTTCCTAGTTTGTGTAATCTAACAAGATGTACAAGTTAGTAGATTCGCCTCATTTCTAAAGTAGTTTCTTGAGAAAACAAACATCTTCATTGCCTAACATTGTACTGTGTGAAATAAGCTAATTGGTTCTAGGAATCACTTGCTTTCCTACAAAGAAGGTTGAGTGCAGCAAGTTCAAACTTTCCTAGTTTGTGTAATCTAACAAGATGTACAAGTTAGTAGATTCGCCTCATTTCTAAAGTAGTTTCTTGAGAAAACAAACATCTTCGCTTCTAACATTGTACTGTGTGAAATAAGCTAATTCGGTTCTAGGAATCACTTGCTTTCCTACAAAGAAGGTTGAGTGCAGCAAGTTCAAACTTTCCTAGTTTGTGTAATCTAACAAGATGTACAAGTTAGTAGATTCGCCTCATTTCTAAAGTAGTTTCTTGAGAAAACAAACATCTTCATTGCCGAACATTGTACTGTGTGAAATAAGCTAATTGGTTCTAGGAATCACTTGCTTTCCTACAAAGAAGGTTGAGTGCAGCAAGTTCAAACTTTCCTAGTTTGTGTAATCTAACAAGATGTACAAGTTAGTAGATTCGCCTCATTTCTAAAGTAGTTTCTTGAGAAAACAAACATCTTCATTGCTAACATTGTACTGTGTGAAATAAGCTAATTGGTTCTAGGAATCACTTGCTTTCCTACAAAGAAGGTTGAGTGCAGCAAGTTCAAACTTTCCTAGTTTGTGTAATCTAACAAGATGTACAAGTTAGTAGATTCACCTCATTTCTAAAGTAGTTTCTTGAGAAAACAAACATCTTCATTGCTTCTAACATTGTACTGTGTGAAATAAGCTAATTCGGTTCTAGGAATCACTTGCTTTCCTACAAAGAAGGTTGAGTGCAGCAAGTTCAAACTTTCCTAGTTTGTGTAATCTAACAAGATGTACAAGTTAGTAGATTCGCCTCATTTCTAAAGTAGTTTTTGAGAAAACAAACATCTTCATTGCCTAACATTGTACTGTGTGAAATAAGCTAATTCGGTTCTAGGAATCACTTGCTTTCCTACAAAGAAGGTTGAGTGCAGCAAGTTCAAACTTTCCTAGTTTGTGTAATCTAACAAGATGTACAAGTTAGTAGATTCGCCTCATTTCTAAAGTAGTTTCTTGAGAAAACAAACATCTTCATTGTACTAACATTGTACTGTGTGAAATAAGCTAATTGGTTCTAGGAATCACTTGCTTTCCTACAAAGAAGGTTGAGTGCAGCAAGTTCAAACTTTCCTAGTTTGTGTAATCTAACAAGATGTACAAGTTAGTAGATTCGCCTCATTTCTAAAGTAGTTTCTTGAGAAAACAAACATCTTCATTGCCTAACGTTGTACTGTGTGAAATAAGCTAATTGGTTCTAGGAATCACTTGCTTTCCTACAAAGAAGGTTGAGTGCAGCAAGTTCAAACTTTCCTAGTTTGTGTAATCTAACAAGATACAAGTTAGTAGATTCGCCTCATTTCTAAAGTAGTTTCTGAGAAAACAAACATCTTCATTGCCTAACATTGTACTGTGTGAAATAAGCTAATTCGGTTCTAGGAATCACTTGCTTTCCTACAAAGAAGGTTGAGTGCAGCAAGTTCAAACTTTCCTAGTTTGTGTAATCTAACAAGATGTACAAGTTAGTATTCGCCTCATTTCTAAAGTAGTTTCTTGAGAAAACAAACATCTTCATTGCCGAACATTGTACTGTGTGAAATAAGCTAATTCGGTTCTAGGAATCAAATGCTTTCCTACAAAGAAGGTTGTGCACCAAGTCCAAACTTTCCTAGTTTGTGTAATCTAACAAGATGTACAAGTTAGTAGATTCGCCTCATTTCTAAAGTAGTTTCTTGAGAAAACAAACATCTTCATTGCCGAACATTGTACTGTGTGAAATAAGCTAATTCGGTTCTAGGAATCACTTGCTTTCCTACAAAGAAGGTTGAGTGCAGCAAGTTCAAACTTTCCTAGTTTGTGTAATCTAACAAGATGTACAAGTTAGTAGATTCGCCTCATTTCTAAAGTAGTTTCTTGAGAAAACAAACATCTTCATTGCCGAACATTGTACTGTGTGAAATAAGCTAATTCGGTTCTAGGAATCACTTGCTTCCTACAAAGAAGGTTGGTTGCAGCAAGTTCAAACTTTCCTAGTTTGTGTAATCTAACAAGAAGATACAAGTTAGTAGATTCGCCTCATTTCTAAAGTAGTTTTTGAGAAAACAAACATCTTCATTGCCTAACATTGTACTGTGTGAAATAAGCTAATTGTTCTAGGAATCACTTGCTTTCCTACAAAGAAGGTTGAGTGCAGCAAGTTCAAACTTTCCTAGTTTGTGTAATCTAACAAGATGTACAAGTTAGTAGATTCGCCTCATTTCTAAAGTAGTTTCTTGAGAAAACAAACATCTTCATTGCTTCTAACATTGTACTGTGTGAAATAAGCTAATTTGTTCTAGGAATCACTTGCTTTCCTACAAAGAAGGTTGAGTGCAGCAAGTTCAAACTTTCCTAGTTTGTGTAATCTAACAAGATGTAAGTTAGTAGATTCGCCTCATTTCTAAAGTAGTTTTTGAGAAAACAAACATCTTCATTGCCATTAACATTGTACTGTGTGAAATAAGCTAATTCGGTTCTAGGAATCACTTGCTTTCCTACAAAGAAGGTTGAGTGCAGCAAGTTCAAACTTTCCTAGTTTGTGTAATCTAACAAGATGTACAAGTTAGTAGATTCGCCTCATTTCTAAAGTAGTTTCTTGAGAAAACAAACATCTTCATTGCCTAACATTGTACTGTGTGAAATAAGCTAATTGGTTCTAGGAATCACTTGCTTTCCTACAAAGAAGGTTGAGTGCAGCAAGTTCAAACTTTCCTAGTTTGTGTAATCTAACAAGATGTACAAGTTAGTAGATTCGCCTCATTTCTAAAGTAGTTTCTTGAGAAAACAAACATCTTCATTGCCTAACATTGTACTGTGTGAAATAAGCTAATTGGTTCTAGGAATCACTTGCTTTCCTACAAAGAAGGTTGAGTGCAGCAAGTTCAAACTTTCCTAGTTTGTGTAATCTAACAAGATGTACAAGTTAGTAGATTCGCCTCATTTCTAAAGTAGTTTGAGAAAACAAACATCTTCATTGCCCTAACATTGTACTGTGTGAAATAAGCTAATTGGTTCTAGGAATCACTTGCTTTCCTACAAAGAAGGTTGAGTGCAGCAAGTTCAAACTTTCCTAGTTTGTGTAATCTAACAAGATGTACAAGTTAGTAGATTCGCCTCATTTCTAAAGTAGTTTCTTGAGAAACAAACATCTTCATTGTTTAACATTGTACTGTGTGAAATAAGCTAATTTGTTCTAGGAATCACTTGCTTTCCTACAAAGAAGGTTGAGTGCAGCAAGTTCAAACTTTCCTAGTTTGTGTAATCTAACAAGATGTACAAGTTAGTAGATTCGCCTCATTTCTAAAGTAGTTTCTTGAGAAAACAAACATCTTCATTGCCTAACATTGTACATTCGCCTCATTTCTAAAGTAGTTTCTTGAGAAAACAAACATCTTCATTGCCTAACATTGTACTGTGTGAAATAAGCTAATTCGGTTCTAGGAATCACTTGCTTTCCTACAAAGAAGGTTGAGTGCAGCAAGTTCAAACTTTCCTAGTTTGTGTAATCTAACAAGATGTACAAGTTAGTAGATTCGCCTCATTTCTAAAGTAGTTTCTTGAGAAAACAAACATCTTCATTGCCGAACATTGTACTGTGTGAAATAAGCTAATTCGGTTCTAGGAATCACTTGCTTTCCTACAAAGAAGGTTGAGTGCAGCAAGTTCAAACTTTCCTAGTTTGTGTAATGTAACAAGATGTACAAGTTAGTAGATTCGCCTCATTTCTAAAGTAGTTTCTTGAGAAAACAAACATCTTCATTGCCGAACATTGTACTGTGTGAAATAAGCTAATTTGTTCTAGGAATCACTTGCTTTCCTACAAAGAAGGTTGAGTGCAGCAAGTTCAAACTTTCCTAGTTTGTGTAATCTAACAAGATGTACAAGTTAGTAGATTCTCATTTCTAAAGTAGTTTCTTGAGAAAACAAACATCTTCATTGTTTAACATTGTACTGTGTGAAATAAGCTAATTGGTTCTAGGAATCACTTGCTTTCCTACAAAGAAGGTTGAGTGCAGCAAGTTCAAACTTTCCTAGTTTGTGTAATCTAACAAGATGTACAAGTTAGTAGATTCGCCTCATTTCTAAAGTAGTTTCTTGAGAAAACAAACATCTTCATTGCCCAACATTGTACTGTGTGAAATAAGCTAATTCGGTTCTAGGAATCACTTGCTTTCCTACAAAGAAGGTTGAGTGCAGCAAGTTCAAACTTTCCTAGTTTGTGTAATCTAACAAGATGTACAAGTTAGTAGATTCGCCTCATTTCTAAAGTAGTTTCTTGAGAAAACAAACATCTTCATTGCCTAACGTTGTACTGTGTGAAATAAGCTAATTCGGTTCTAGGAATCACTTGCTTTCCTACAAAGAAGGTTGAGTGCAGCAAGTTCAAACTTTCCTAGTTTGTGTAATCTAACAAGATGTACAAGTTAGTAGATTCGCCTCATTTCTAAAGTAGTTTCTTGAGAAAACAAACATCTTCATTGCCGAACATTGTACTGTGTGAAATAAGCTAATTCGGTTCTAGGAATCACTTGCTTTCCTACAAAGAAGGTTGAGTGCAGCAAGTTCAAACTTTCCTAGTTTGTGTAATCTAACAAGATGTACAAGTTAGTAGATTCGCCTCATTTCTAAAGTAGTTTTGAGAAAACAAACATCTTCATTGCCTAACGTTGTACTGTGTGAAATAAGCTAATTCGCTTCTAGGAATCACTTGCTTTCCTACAAAGAAGGTTGAGTGCAGCAAGTTCAAACTTTCCTAGTTTGTGTAATCTAACAAGATGTACAAGTTAGTAGATTCGCCTCATTTCTAAAGTAGTTTCTTGAGAAAACAAACATCTTCATTGCCGAACATTGTACTGTGTGAAATAAGCTAATTCGGGTTCTAGGAATCACTTGCTTTCCTACAAAGAAGGTTGAGTGCAGCAAGTTCAAACTTTCCTAGTTTGTGTAATCTAACAAGATGTACAAGTTAGTAGATTCGCCTCATTTCTAAAGTAGTTTCTTGAGAAAACAAACATCTTCATTGCCGAACATTGTACTGTGTGAAATAAGCTAATTCGTTCTAGGAATCACTTGCTTTCCTACAAAGAAGGTTGAGTGCAGCAAGTTCAAACTTTCCTAGTTTGTGTAATCTAACAAGATGTACAAGTTAGTAGATTCGCCTCATTTCTAAAGTAGTTTCTTGAGAAAACAAACATCTTCATTGCCGAACATTGTACTGTGTGAAATAAGCTAATTAATTGTTCTAGGAATCACTTGCTTTCCTACAAAGAAGGTTGAGTGCAGCAAGTTCAAACTTTCCTAGTTTGTGTAATCTAACAAGATGTACAAGTTAGTAGATTCGCCTCATTTCTAAAGTAGTTTCTTGAGAAAACAAACACATTCATTGCCGAACATTGTACTGTGTGAAATAAGCTAATTCGGTTCTAGGAATCACTTGCTTTCCTACAAAGAAGGTTGAGTGCAGCAAGTTCAAACTTTCCTAGTTAATGTAATCTAACAAGATGTACAAGTTAGTAGATTCACCTCATTTCTAAAGTAGTTTGTTGAGAAAACAAACATCTTCATTGCCGAACATTGTACTGTGTGAAATAAGCTAATTCGGTTCTAGGAATCAGTTGCTTTCCTAAAAAGAAGGTT
>JAEOAD010001967.1:0-19297 GCA_036365145.1 Orientallactaga sibirica
TGAGGCCCCAGGAGGGAGTGAGGCCCCAGGATGGAGTGAGGCCCCAAGATGGAGTGAGGCCCCAGGAGGGAGTGAGGCCCCAGGAGGGAGTGAGGCCCCAGGAGGGTGTGAGGCCTCAGGAGGGAGTGAGGCCCCAGGAGGGAGTGAGGCCCCAGGAGGGAGTGAGGCCCCAGGAGGGAGTGAGGCCCCAGGAGGGAGTGAGTCCCCAGGAGGCTATGAGGCCTCAGGAGGGAGTGAGGCATCAGGATGGAGTGAGGTCCCAGGAGGGTGTGAGGCCTCAGGAGGGAGTGAGGCCCCAGGAGGGTGTGAGGCCCCAGGAGGGAGTGAGGCCCCAGGAGGGAGTGAGGCCTCAGGAGGGAGTGAGGCCCCAGGATGGAGTGAGGCCTCAGGATGGAGTGAGGCCCCAGGATGGAGTGAGGCCCCAGGAGGCTATGAGGCCTCAGGAAGGAATGAGGCCTCAGGTGGGTGTGAGGCGGCAGGAGGGAGTGAGGCCCCAGGAGGGAGTGAGGCCTCAGGAGGGAGTGATGCAGCAGGAGTGAGTGAGGCCTCAGGAGGGTGTGAGGCCACAGGAGGGTGTGAGGTGGCAGGAGGGAGTGAGGTCCCAGGAGGGAGTGAGGCCTCAGGAGGGAGTGAGGCAGCAGGAGTGAGTGAGGCCTCAGGAGGGAGTGAGGCCTCAGGAGGGTGTGAGGTAGCAGGAGGGAGTGAGGCCCCAGGAGGGAGTGAGGTGACAGGAGGGAGTGAGATCCCAGGAGGAAGTGAGTCCTCAGGAGGGTGTGTGAGGCGGCAGGAGGGAGTGAGGCCTCAGGAGGGAGTGAGGCCCTAGTAGGGAATGAGGCCTCTGGAGGGTGTGAGGCCCCAGGATGGAGTGAGGCCCCAGGAGGCTGTGACGCCCCAGGAGGGAGTGAGGCCCCAGGAGGGAGTGAGGCCTCAGGAGGGAGTGAGGCCCCAGGAGGGAGTGAGGCCTCAGGAGGGAGTGAGGCCCCAGGAGGGAGTGACGCCCCAGGAGGGAGTGAGGCCCCAGGAGGGAGTGAGGTCCCAGGAGGGAGTGAGGCCCCAGGAGGGAGTGAGGCCCCAGGAGGGAGTTAGGCCCCAGGAGGGAGTGAGGCACCAGGAGGGTGTGAGGCCCCAGGATGGAATGAGGCCCCAGGAGGGTGTGAGGCCTCTGGAGGGAGTCCGGCCCTAGTAGGAATGAGGCCTCAGGAGGGTGTGAGGCCCCAGGATGGAGTGAGGCCCCAGGAGGGAGTGAGGCATCAGGATGGAGTGAGGCCCCAGGAGGGAGTGAGGCAGCAGGAGTGAGTGAGGCCTCAGGAGGGTGTGAGGCAACAGGAGGGAGTGAGGCCTCAAGAGGGTGTGAGGCCTCAGGTGGGAGTGAGGCCTCAGGTGGGTGTGAGGCCCCAGGATGGAGTGAGGCCTCAGGATGGAGTGAGGCCCCAGGATGGAGTGAGGCCCCAGGAGGCTATGAGGCCTCAGGAGGAAGTGAGGCCCCAGGAGGGAGTGAGGCCTCAGAAGGGAGTGAGGCAGCAGGAGTGAGTGAGGCCTCAGGAGGGTGTGAGGCAACAGGAGGGGGAGGCCTCAAGAGGGTGTGAGGCCTCAGGAGGGTGTGAGGTGGCAGGAGGGAGTGAGGCCCCAGGAGGGAGTGAGGCAGCAGGAGTGAGTGAGGCCTCAGGAGGGTGTGAGGCGACAGGAGGGAGTGAGATCCCAGGAGGGAGTGAGGCCTCAGGAGGGTGTGAGGCGGCAGGAGGGAGTGAGGCCTCAGGAGGGAGTGAGGCCCCAGGAGGTAGTGAGGCCTCAGGAGGGAGTGAGGCCCCAGGAGGGAGTGAGGCCCCAGGAGGGAGTGAGGCCTCAGGAGGGTGTGACGCCCCAGGAGGGAGTGAGGCCCCAGGAGGGTGTGAGGCCTCTGGAGGGAGTGCGGCTCTAGTAGGAATGAGGCCTCAGGAGGGTGTGAGGCCCCAGGATGGAGTGAGGCCCCAGGAGGGAGTGAGGCATCAGGATGGAGTGAGGCCCCAGGAGGGAGTGAGGCCCCAGGAGGGAGTGAGTCCCCAGGAGGCTATGAGGCCTCAGGAGGCAGTGAGGCCTCAGGTGGGTGTGAGGACCCAGGATGGAGTGAGGCCTCAGGATGGAGTGAGGCCCCAGGATGGAGTGAGGCCCCAGGAGGCTATGAGGCCTCAGGAGGAAGTGAGCCCCAGGAGGGAGTGAGGCCACAGAAGGGAGTGAGGCAGCAGGAGTGAGTGAGGCCTCAGGAGGGTGTGAGGCAACAGGAGGGAGTGAGGCCTCAAGAGGGTGTGAGGCCTCAGGAGGGTGTGAGGTGGCAGGAGGGAGTGAGGCCCCAGGAGGGAGTGAGGCAGCAGGAGTGAGTGAGGCCTCAGGAGGGTGTGAGGCGACAGGAGGGAGTGAGATCCCAGGAGGGAGTGAGGCCTCAGGAGGGTGTGAGGCGGCAGGAGGGAGTAAGGCCTCAGGAGGGAGTGAGGCCCCAGGAGGTAATGACGCCTCAGGAGGGAGTGAGGCCCCAGGAGGGAGTGAGGCCCCAGGAGGGTTTGAGGCCTCAGGAGGGTGTGAGGCCCCAGGATGGAGTGAGACCCCAGGAGGTTGTGAGGCCTCAGGAGGGAGTGAGTCCGTAGTAGGGAATGAGACCTCAGGAGGGTGTGAGGCCTCAGGAGGGTGTGAGGCCCCAGGATGGAGTGAGGCCCCAGGAGGGAGTGAGGCCTCAGGAGGGTGTGAGGCCTCAGGAGGGAGTGAGGCCTCAGGTGGGTGTGAGGCCCCAGGAGGGTGTGAAGCCCCAGGAGGGAGTGAGTCCTCAGGAGGGTGTGAGGACCCAGGAGGGAGTGAGGCCTCAGGAGGGTGTGAGGCCCCAGGAGGTAGTGAGTCCTAAGGTGGGTGTGAGGCATCAGGAGGGTGTGCGGCGGCAGGAGCAAGTGAGGCCTCAGGAGGTTGTGAGGCGGCAGGAGGGAGTGAGGCCTCAGGAGGGTGTGAGGCCCCAGGAGGGAATGAGGCCTTAGGAGGGAGTGAGGCCCCAGGAGGGAGTGAGGCCTCAGGAGGCAGTGAGGCCCCAGGAGGGTGTGAGGCCTCAGGAGGGTGTGAGGCCCCAGGAGGGAGTGAGGCCTTAGGAGGGAGTGAGGCCCCAGTAGGGAGTGAGGCCTCAGGAGGCAGTGAGGCCCCAGGAGGTGTGAGGCCCCAGGAGGGTGTGAAGCCCCAGGAGGGTGTGAAGCCCCAGGAGGGAGTGAGGCCCCAGGAGGGAGTGAGGGACAGGAGGGAGTGAGGCCTCAGGAGGGAGTGGGGTCCCAGGAGGGAGTGAGGCCACAGGAGGGAGTGAGGCCCCAGGAGGGAGTGAGGCCTCAGGAGGGAGTGAGGCCCCAGGAGGGAGTGAGGCTCCAGGAGGAAGTGAGGTCCCAGGAGGGAGTGAGGCCCCAGGAGGGAGTGAGGCAGCAGGAGTGAGTGAGGCCCCAGGAGGGTTTGAGGCCTCAGGAGGGTGTGAGGCCCCAGGATGGAGTGAGGCCCTAGGATGGAGTGAGGCCTCAGGAGGGTGTGAGGCCTCAGGAGGGAGTGAGGCCTCAGGTGGGTGTGAGGCCCCAGGAGGGTGTGAAGCCCCAGGAGGGAGTGAGTCCTCAGGAGGGTGTGAGGACCCAGGAGGGTGTGAGGCCTCAACAGGGTGTGAGGCCCCAGGAGGTAGTGAATCCTAAGGTGGGTGTGAGGCATCAGGAGGGTGTGCGGCGGCAGGAGCAAGTGAGGCATCAGGAGGTTGTGAGGCGGCAGGAGGGAGTGAGGCCTCAGGAGGGTGTGAGGCCCCAGGAGGGAGTGAGGCCTCAGGAGGGTGTGAGGCCCCAAGAGGGAATGAGGCCTTAGGAGGGAGTGAGGCCCCAGTAGGGAGTGAGGCCTCAGGAGGCAGTGAGGCCCCAGGAGGGTGTGAGGCCCCAGGAGGGTGTGAGGCCTTTGGAGGGTGTGAGGCCCCAGGAGGGAGTGAGGCCTTAGGAGGGAGTGAGGCCCCAGTAGGGATTGAGGCCTCAGGAGGCAGTGAGGCCCCAGGAGGGTGTGAGGCCCCAGGAGGGTGTGAAGCCCCAGGAGGGTGTGAAGCCCCAGGAGGGAGTGAGGCCCCAGGAGGGAGTGAGGGACAGGAGGGAGTGAGGCCTCAGGAGGGAGTGGGGTCCCAGGAGGGAGTGAGGCCACAGGAGGGAGTGAGGCCCCAGGAGGGAGTGAGGCCTCAGGAGGGAGTGAGGCCCCAGGAGGGAGTGAGGCTCCAGGAGGGAGTGAGGTCCCAGGAGGGAGTGAGGCCTCAGGAGGGAGTGAGGCCTCAGGAGGGAGTGAGGCCTCAGGAGGGTGTGAGTCCCCAGGAGGGAGTGAGTCCCCAGGAGGGAGTGAGGTCCCAGGAGGTTGTGACGCCCCAGGAGGGTGTGAGGCTCCAGGAGGGAGTGAGGCCCCAGGAGTGAGTGAAGCCCTAGGAGGGAGTGAGGCCTCAGTAGGGTGTGAGGCTTCAGGAGGGTGTGAGGCCGCAGGAGGTAGTGAGGCCCCAGGAGGGAGTGAGGCTACAGGAGGGTGTGAGTCCCCAGGAAGTTGTGAGGCCCCAGGAGGGTGTGAGGCCCCAGGAGGGAGTGAGATCTCAGGAAGGTGTGAGGCCCCAGGAAGGTGTGAGGCCCCAGGAGGGTGTGAGGCTTCAGGAGTGTGTGAGGCCCCAGGAGGGAGTGAGGCCCCAGGAGGGTGTGAAGCATTAGGAGTGTGGGGGGCAGAAGGGTGTGAGTCGGCAGGAGGGTGTGAGTCTGCAGGAGGGTGTCAGGCATCAGAAGGGTGTGAGGCCCCAGGAGGCAGTGAGGCCTCAGGAGGGTGTGAGGCATCAGGAGGGTGTGAGGTAGCAGGAGGGAGTGAGGCCCCAGGAGGGAGTGGGTAACCAGGAGGGAGTGAGGCATCAGTAGGGAATGAGGCCCCAGTAGGGATTGAGGCAACAGGAGGGAGTGAGGCCTTAGGAGGGTGTGAGGCCTCAGGAGGGAGTGAGGCCCCAGGATGGAGTGAGGCCCCAGTAGGGAGTGAGGCAACAGGAGGGAATGAGGCCTCAGGAGGGTGTGAGGCCTCAGGAGGGAGTGAGTCCCACGCAGGGAGTGAGGCCCCTGCAGGGAGTGACGTCTCAGGAGGGAGTGAGGCCTCAGGAGGTTGTGAGGCCCCCGGAAGGAGTGAGGCCTCAGGAGGGTGTGAGGCCCCTGCAGGGAGTGAGGCCTCAGGAGGGAGTGAGGCCTCAGGAGGGTGTGAGGCCCCAGGAGGGAGTGAGGACCCAAGAGGGAGTGAGGCCTCAGGAGGGAGTGAGGCCCCTGCAGGGAGTGAGGCCTCAAGAGGGAGTGAGGCCCCAGGAGAGTGTGAGGCCCAGGAGGGTGTGAGGCTCCAGGAGGGAGTGAGGCCTCAGTAGGCAGTGAGGCCTCAGAAGGGTGTGAGTCCCCAGGAGGGAGTGAGACCCCAGGAGGAGTGAGGCCCCAGGAGGAGTGAGGCCCCAGGAGGGAGTGAGGCCTCAGGATGGCGTAAGGCCCCAGGAGGGAGTGAGGCCCCAGGAGGGTGTGAGGCCCCAGGAGGGAGTGAGGACTCAGGAGGGTGTGAGGCATCAGGAGGGTGTGAGGCATCAGGAGGGTGTGAGGCGTCAGGAGGGTGTGAGGCGTCAGGAGGGTGTGAGTCGGCAGGAGGGTGTGAGTCTGCAGGAGGGTGTCAGGCATCAGGAGGGTGTGAGGCCCCAGGAGGCAGTGAGGCCTCAGGAGGGTGTGAGGCATCAGGAGGGTGTGAGGTAGCAGGAGGGAGTGAGGCCCCAGGAGGGAGTGGGTAACCAGGAGGGAGTGAGGTATCAGTAGGGAATGACGCCTCAGGAGGGTGTGAGGCATCAGGAGTGTGAGGCAGCAGGAGGGTGTGAGCCTCAGGAGGGTGTGAGGCCGCAGGTGGGTGTCAGGCATCAGGAGGGTGTGAGGCCCCAGGATGTAGTGAGGCCCCAGGTGGGTGTGAGGCCCCAGGAGGGAGTGAGTCCCACGCAGGGAGTGAGGCCCCTGCAGGGAGTGACGTCTCAGGAGGGAGTGAGGCCTCAGGAGGGTGTGAGGCCCCTGGAAGGAGTGAGGCCTCAGGAGGGTGTGAGGCCGCTGCAGGGAGTGAGGCCTCAGGAGGGAGTGAGGCCTCAGGAGGGTGTGAGGCCCCAGGAGGGAGTGAGGACCCAAGAGGGAGTGAGGCCTCAGGAGGGAGTGAGGCCCCTTCAGGGAGTGAGGCCTCAGGAGGGAGTGAGGCCCCAGGAGAGTGTGAGGCCCCAGGAGGGTGTGAGGCTCCAGGAGGGAGTGAGGCCTCAGGAGGCTGTGAGGCCTCAGGAGGGAGTGAGGCCTCAGTAGGCAGTGAGGCCTCAGAAGGGTGTGAGTCCCCAGGAGGGAGTGAGACCCCAGGAGGAGTGAGGCCCCAGGAGGAGTGAGGCCCCAGAAGGGAGTGAGGCCTCAGGATGGTGTAAGGCCCCAGGAGGGAGTGAGGCCCCAGGAGGGTGTGAGGCCCCAGGAGGGAGTGAGGACTCAGGAGGGAGTGAGGCTTCAGGAGGGTGTGAGGCACCAGGAGGGAGTGAGGCCTCAGGATGGTGTGAGGCGGCAGGAGGGTGTGAGGCATCAGGAAGGTGTGAGGCATCAGGAGGGTGTGAGGAGTCAGGAGGGTGTGAGGCGTCAGGAGGGTGTGAGGCGTCAGGAGGGTGTGAGGCATCAGGAGGGAGTGAGACCTCAGGATGGTGTGAGGCCGCAGGAGGGTGTGAGGCCGCAGGAGGGTGTGAGGCCTCAGGAGAGTGTTAGGCGGCAGGAGGGAGTGAGGCCTCAGAAGGGTGTGAGGCCCCAGCAGGCTGTGAGGCCCCAGGAGGGAGTGAGGCCCCAGGAGGGAGTGAGGCCGCAGGAGGGAGTGAGGCCGCAGGAGGGAGTGAGGCCGCAGGAGGGAGTGAGACCCCAGGAGGGAGTGAGGTCTCAGGAGGGAGTGAGGCCTCAGGAGGGTGAGAGGCCCCAGGAGGCTGTGAGGTCCCAGGAGGCTGTGAGGCCCCAGGAGGCTGTGAGGCCCCAGGAGGGTGTGATGCTCCAGGAGGGAGTGCGTCTGCAGGAGGGAGTGAGGCCCCAGGAGGGAGTGAGGCCTCAGGAGGTTGTGAGGCGGCAGGAGGGAGTGAGGACCCAGGAGAGTGTGAGGCAGCAGGAGGGAGTGATGCACCAGGAGGTAGTGAGGCAGCAGGAGGGTTGTGGCCCCAGGATGGAGTGAGGCCCCAGGAGGAGTGAGGCCCCAGGAGGGAGTGAGGCCTCAGGAGGGATTGAGGCGCCAGGAGTGTGTGAGGCGCCAGGAGTGTGTGAGGCCCCAGGAGGGAGTGAGGCCCCAGGAGGGAGTGAGGCCCCAGGAGGGAGTGAGGCAGCAAGAGGGAGTGAGGCCCCAGGAGGGAGTGAGGCCGCAGGAGGGTGTGAGGCGGCAGGAGGGAGTGAGGCCCCAGGAGGGTGTGAGGCCCCAGGAGGGAGTGAGGCCCCAGGAGGGAGTAAGGCCGCAGGAGGGTGCGAGGCCTCAGGAGGGTTTGAGGCGGCAGGAGGGAGTGAGGCCTCAGTAGGGTGTGAGGCCCCAGCAGTCTGTGAGGCCCCAGGAGGGAGTGAGGCCGCAGGAGGGTGTGAGGCGGCAGGAGGGAGTGAGGCCCCAGGAGGGTGTGAGGCCCCAGGAGGGAGTGAGGCCCCAGGAGGGAGTGAGGCCGCAGGAGGGTGTGAGGCCTCAGGAGGGAGTGAGGCCCCAGGAGGGAGTGAGGCCGCAGGAGGGAGTGAGGCCGCAGGAGGGTGCGAGGCCTCAGGAGGGTTTGAGGCGGCAGGAGGGAGTGAGGCCTCAGTAGGGTGTGAGGCCCCAGCAGTCTGTGAGGCCCCAGGAGGGAGTGAGGCCTCAGGAGGGAGTGAGGCCGCAGGAGGGAGTGAGGCAGCACGAGGGAGTGAGGCCCCAGGAGGGAGTGAGGCCCCACGAGGGAGTGAGGCCCCAGGAGGGAGTGAGGCCCCACGAGGGAGTGAGGCCGCAGGAGGGTGTGAGGCCCCAGGAGGGAGTGAGGCCCCAGGAGGGAGTGAGGCCCCACGAGGGTGTGAGGCCCCAGGAGGGAGTGAGGCCCCAGGAGTGAGTGAGGCCCCAAGAGGGAGTGAGGCCGCAAGAGGGTGTGAGGCCCCAGGAGGGAGTGAGGCCTCAGGAGGGAGTGAGGCCGCAGGAGGGAGTGAGGCCTCAGGAGGGTGTGAGGCTGCAGGAGGTAGTGAGGCCTCAAGAGGGTGTGAGGACCCAGGAGGCTGTGAGGCCTCAGGATGCTGTGAGGCCCCAGGACAGTGTTAGGCCCCAGGACGGTGTGAGGCCCAAGGAGGCTGTGAGGCCCCAGGAGGGAGTGAGTCCTCAGGAGGGAGTGAGTCCCCAGGAGGCTATGAGGCCTCAGGAGGGAGTGAGTCCTCAGGAGGGAGAGAGGCCCCAGGATGGAGTGAGGCCTCAGGATGGAGTGAGGCCCAAGGACGGAGTGAGGCTCCAAGAGGCTATGAGGCCTCAGGAAGGAGTGAGGCCCCAGGAGGGAGTGAGGCCTCAGGAGGGAGTGAGGCAGCAGGAGAGTGTGAGGCCTCAGGAGGTGTGAGGCCTCAGGAGGGAGTGAGGCCCCAGGAGGGAGTGAGGCCCCAGGAGGGTGTGAGGCCCCAGGATGGAATGAGGCCCCAGGAGGGTGTGTGGCCTCAGGAGGGAGTGAGGCCCTAGTAGGGAATGAGGCCTCAGGAGGGTGTGAGGCCCCAGGATGGAGTGAGGCCACAGGAGGGTGTGAGGCACCATGAGGGAGTGAGGCATCAGGAGGGTGTGAGGTCCCAGGAGGGAGTGAGGCCCCAGGAGGGAGTTGGCCCCAGGAGGGTGTGAGGCCTCAGGAGGGAGTTGGCCCCAGGAGGGAGTGAGGCCCCAGGAGGGAGTTGGCCCCAGGAGGGAGTGAGGCCCCAGGAGGGAGTGAGGCCACAGGAGGGTGTGAGGCCCCAGGATGGAGTGAGGCCACAGGAGGGTGTGAGGCCCCAGGAGGGAGGGAGGCATCAGGAGGGTGTGAGGTCCCAGGAGGGAGTGAGGCCCCAGGAGGGAGATGGCTCCAGAAGGGTGTGAGGCCTCAGGAGGGAGTGAGGCCCCAGGAGGGAGTGAGACATCAGGAGGGAGTGAGGCCCCAACAGGGAGTGAGGCGTCAGGAGGGTGTGAGACCCCAGGAGGGAAGTGAGGCCAGAGGATGGAGTGAGGCCCCAGGAGGGAGTGAGGCCACAGGAGAGAGTGAGACCCCAGGAGGGTGTGAGGCCCCAGGAGGGTGTGAGGCCCCAGGAGGGGGTGAGGCCTCAGGTGGGTGTGAGGCCCCAAGATGGAGTGAGGCCTCAGGATGGAGTGAGGCCCCAGGATGGAGTGAGGCCCCAGGAGACTATGAGGCCTCAGGAGGGAGTGAGGCCTCAGGAGAGTGTGAGGCGACAGGAGGGAGTGAGGCCTCAGGAGGGTGTGAGGCCTCAGGAGGGTGATAGGTGGCAGGAGGGAGTGAGGCCCCAGGAGAGAGTGAGGCAGCAGGAGTGAGTGAGGCCTCAGGAGAGTGTGAGGCAACAGGAGGGAGTGAGATCCCAGGAAGGAGTGAGGCCTCAGGAGGGTGTGTGAGTAGGCAAGAGGGAGTGAGGCCTCAGGAGGTGAGGCCCTAGTAGGGAATGAGGCATCGGGAGGGTGTGAGGCCCCAGGATGGAGTGAGGCCCCAGGAGGCTGTGACGCCCAGGGAGGGAGTGAGGCCCCAGGAGGGAGTGAGGCCCCAGGAGGGAGTGAGGCCCCAAGAGGGAGTGAGGCCCCAGGAGGGAGTGAGGCCCCAGGAAGGAGTGAGGACCCAGGAGGGTGTGAGGCCCCAGCATGGAATGAGGCCCCAGGAGGGTGTGTGGCCTCAGGAGGGAGTGAGGCCCTAGTAGGGAATGAGGCCTCAGGAGGGTGTGAGACCCCAGGATGGAGTGAGGCCCCAGGAGGGAGTGAGGCTCCAGGAGGGAGTGAGGCCCCAGGAAGGAGTGAGTCCCCAGGAGGCTATGAGGCCTCAGGAGGGAGTGAGGCCTCAGGTGGGTGTGAGGCCCCAGGAGGGAGTGAGGCCTCAGGAGGGAGTGAGGCCCCAAGAGGGAGTGAGGCCCCAGGAGGGTGTGAGGCCCCAGGAGGGAGTGAGGCCCCAGGAGGGAGTGAGGCCCCATGAGGTTGTGAGGCCCCAGGAGGGAGTGAGGCCCCAGGAGGGAGTGAGGCCCCAAGAGGGAATGAGGCCGCAAGAGGGTGTGAGGCCCCAGGAGGGAGTGAGGCCGCAAGAGGGTGTGAGGCCCCAGGAGGGAGTGAGGCCCCAGGAGGGTGTGAGGCCCCAGGAGGGAGTGAGGCCCCAGGATTGAGTGAGGCCCCAAGAGGGAGTGAGGCCGCAAGAGGGTGTGAGGCCCCAGGAGGGAGTGAGGCCTCAGGAGGGAGTGAGGCCGCAGGAGGGAGTGAGGCCTCAGGAGGGTGTGAGGCTGCAGGAGGTAGTGAGGCCTCAAGAGGGTGTGAGGACCCAGGAGGCTGTGAGGCCTCAGGATGCTGTGAGGCCCCAGGGCAGTGTTAGGCCCCAGGACGGTGTGAGGCCCCAGGAGGCTGTGAGGCCCCAGGAGGCTGTGAGGCCCCAGGAGGGAGTGAGTCCTCAGGAGGGAGTGAGGCATCAGGATGGAGTGTGGCCTCAGGAGGGAGTGAGTCCCCAGGAGGCTATGAGGCCTCAGGAGGGAGTGAGGCCTCAGGGGGTTGTGAGGCCCCAGGATGGAGTGAGGCCTCAGGATGGAGTGAGGCCCAAGGACGGAGTGAGCCTCCAGGAGGCTATGAGGCCTCAGGAGGGAGTGAGGCCCCAGGAGGGAGTGAGGCCTCAGGAGGGAGTGAGGCAGCAGGAGAGTGTGAGGCCTCAGGAGGGTGTGAGGCCTCAGGACTGTGTGAGGTGGCAGGAGGGAGTGAGGCCCCAGGATGGAGTGATTCAGCAGAAGTGAGTGAGGCCTCAGGAGGGTGTGAGTCGACAGGAGGGAGTGAGTCCTCAGGAGGGTGTGAGGCGGCAGGAGGGAGTGAGTCCTCAGGAGGGAGTGAGGCCCGAGGAGGGAGTGAGGCCTCAGGAGGGTTTGAGGCCCCAGGAGGGAGTGAGGACTCAGGATGGTGTGAGGGCCCAGGAGGTTGTGAGTCCCCAGGAGGGAGTGAGGCCCCAGGAGGGTGTGAGGCCCCAGGAGGGAGTGAGGCCCCAGTAGGGAGTGAGGCCCCACGATGGAGTGAGGCCCCAGGAGGGAGTGAGGCCCCAGGAGGGAGTGAGGCCCCAGGAGGGAGTGAGGCCCCAGGAGGGTGTGAGGCACCATGAGGGAGTGAGGCCCCAGGAGGGTGTGAGGCCCCAGGAGGGAGTGAGGCCTCAGGTGGGTGTGAAGCCCCAAGATGGAGTGAGGCCTCAGGATGGAGTGAGACCCCAGGATGGAGTGAGGCCCCAGGAGAGTATGAGGCCTCAGGAGGGAGTGAGGCCTCAGGTGGGTGTGAGGCGGCAGGAGGGAGTGAGGCCCCAGGAGGGAGTGAGGCCTCAGGAAAGAGTGAGGCAGCAGGAGTGAGTGAGGCCTCAGGAGAGTGTGAGGCGACAGGAGGGAGTGAGGCCTCAGGAGGGTGTGAGGCCTCAGCAGCAGGGAGGAGGTGAGGTGCAGGCAGCAGGAGTGAGTGAGGCCTCAGGAGAGTGTGAGGCAACAGGAGGGAGTGATATCCCAGGAAGGAGTGAGGCCTCTGGAGGCAGTGAGGCCCTAGTAGGGAATGAGGCATCTGGAGGGTGTGAGGCCCCAGGATGGAGTGAGGCCCCAGGGAGGGATGTGAGGCCTCTGGGGAGTGAGGCCTCAGGAGGGAGTGAGGCCCCAGGAGGGAGTGATCAGGAGGGTGTGAGGCCCCAGGAGGGGAGTGAGGCCCCAGGATGGAATGAGGCCCCAGGAGGGTGTGTGGCCTCAGGAGGCAGTGAGGCCCTAGTAGGGAATGAGGCCTCAGGAGGGTGTGAGGCCCCTGGATGGAGTGAGGCCACAGGAGGGTGTGAGGCACCAGGAGGGAGTGAGGCATCAGGAGGGTGTGAGGTCCCAGGAGGGAGTGAGGCCCCAGGAGGGAGTTGGCCCCAGGAGGGTGTGAGGCCTCAGGAGGGAGTGAGGCCTCAGGAGGGTGTGAGGCACAGAAGGGTGTCAGGCCTCAGGAGGGAGTGAGGCCACAGGAGGGTGTGAGGCACCATGAGGGAGTGAGGCCCCAGGAGGGAGTGAGGCCCCAGGAGGGAGTGAGGCCCCAGGAGGGAGTGAGGCATCAGGAGGGAGTGAGGCCCCAACAGGGAGTGAGGAGTCAGGAGGGTGTGAGACCCCAGGAGGGAGTGAGGCCCCAGGAGGGAGTGAGGCCTCAGGAGGGTGTGAGGCCTCAGGAGGGTGGGAGGCATCAGGATGGAGTGAGGCCCCAGAAGGGTGTGAGGCCTTAGGAGGGAGTGAGGCCCCAGGACGGAGTGAGGCCCCAGGATGGAGTGAGGCCCCAGGAGGGACTGAGGCCCCAGGAGAGAGTGAGGCCCCAGGAGGGTGTGAGGCCCCAGGAGGGTGTGAGGCCCCAGGAGGGAGTGAGGTCTCAGGTTGGTGTGAGGCCCCAAGATGGAGTGAGGCCTCAGGATGGAGTGAGGCCCCAGGAGACTATGACGCCTCAGGAGGCAGTGAGGCCTCAGGAGAGTGTGAGGCGACAGGAAGGAGTGAGGCCTCAGGAGGGTGTGAGGCCTCAGGAGGGTGAGAGTTAGCAGGAGGGAGTGAGGCCCCAGGAGAGAGTGAGGCAGCAGGAGTGATTGAGGCCTCAGGAGAGTGTGAGGCAACAGGAGGGAGTGAGATCCCAGGAAGGAGTGAAGCCTCAAGAGGGTGTGTGAGTAGGAAAGAGGGAGTGAGGCCTCAGGAGGGGTGAGGCCCTAGTAGGGAATGAGGCATCGGGAGGGTGTGAGGCCCCAGGATGGAGTGAGGCCCCAGGAGGCTGTGACGCCCAAGGAGGGAGTGAGGCCCCAGGAGGGAGTGAGGCCCCAGGAGGGAGTGAGGCCCCAAGAGGGAGTGAGGCCCCAGGAGGGAGTGAGGCCCCAGGAAGGAGTGAGGACCCAGGAGGGTGTGAGGCCCCAGCATGGAATGAGGCCCCAGGAGGGTGTGTGGCCTCAGGAGGGAGTGAGGCCCTAGTAGGGAATGAGGCCTCAGGAGGGTGTGAGGCCCCAGGATGGAGTGAGGCCCCAGGAGGGAGTGAGGCCCCAGGAGAGAGTGAGGCCCCAGGAGGGAGTGAGGCCGCAGGAGGGTGTGAGGCCTCAGGAGAGTGTTAGGGGGCAGGAGGGAGTGAGGCCTCAGGAGGGTGTGAGGCCCCAGCAGGCTGTGAGGCCCCAGGAGGGAGTGAGGCCTCAAGAGGGCGTGAGGCCGCAGGAGGGAGTGAAGCCTCAGGAGGGAGTGAGGCAGCAGGAGGGAGTGAGGCCCCAGGAGGCTGTGAGGCCCCAGGAGGCTGTGAGGCCCCAGGAGGGTGTGAGGCCCCAGGAGGGAGTGAGGCCTCAGGAGGGTGTGAGCCCCCAGGAGGTATTGAGACCCCAGGAGGGAGTGAGGCCCAGGGGGAGGGAGGAGGCAGGAGGCAGTGAGGCCCCAGGAGTGAGTGAGGCTGCAAGAGGGAGTGAGGCCCCAGGAGGGTGTGAGGCCTCAGGAGGTTGTGAGGCAGGAGGGAGTGAGAACTCAGTGAGGGCAGGAGGGTGTGAGGCCCCAGGAGGGAGTGAGGCCTCAGGAGGTGTGAGGCCCCAGGAGGGAGTGAGGCCCCAGGAGGTGTGAGGCCCCAGGAGGGTGTGAGGCCTCAGGAGGGTGTGAGGAGTGAGGGAGTGAGGCCTCAGGAGGGTGTGAGGCGGCAGGAGGGAGTGAGGCCTCAGGAGGGTGTGAGGTCAGGAGGGTGTGAGGCCCCAGGAGGGAGTGAGGCCCCCAGGAGGCTGTGAGGCCCCAGGAGGGAGTGAGGCCCCAGGAGGGTGTGAGGCCTCAGGAGGAAGTGAGGCCCAGGAAGGAGTGAGGCCTCAGGAGGGTGTGAGCCCCCAGGAGGTATTGAGGCCCCAGGAGGGAGTGAGGCAGCACGGGGGTGTGAGGCGGCAGGAGGTAGTGAGGCCCCAGGAGTGAGTGAGGCTGCAAGAGGGAGTGAGGCCCCAGGAGGGTGTGAGGCCCCAGGAGGGTGTGAGGCCAGGAGGGTGTGAGGCCCCAGGAGGGTGAGTGAGCCCCTCAGGAGGGTGTGAGGCCCCAGGAGGGAGTGAGGAGGCAGCAGGGAGTGAGGCCCCAGGAGGGGTGTGAGGCCCCAGGAGGGAGTGAGGCCTCAGGAGGGAGTGAGGCCAGGAGGAGGTGTGAGGCCCCAGGAGGGAGTGAGGCCTCAGGAGGTTGTGAGGCAGCAGGAGGGAGTGAGGAACCCAGTGAGGCAGCAGGAGGGTGTGAGGCCCCAGGAGGGAGTGAGGCCTCAGGAGGGTGTGAGGCCCCAGGAGGTTGTGAGGCCCCAGGAGGCTGTGAGGCCCCAGGAGGGTCTGAGGCCTCAGGAGGGTGTGAGGCGGCAGGAGGGAGTGAGGCCTCAGGAGGGTGTGAGGCCCCAGGAGGGAGTGAGGCCTCAGGATGGTGTGACGCCCCAGGAGGGTGTGAGGCCCCAGGACCGTGTGAGGCCCCAGGAGGCTGTGAGGCCCCAGGAGGCTCTGAGGCCCCAGGAGGGTGTGAGGCCTCAGGAGGAAGTGAGGCCCCAGGAGGAGTGAGGCCTCAGGAGGGTGTGAGGCCCAGGAGGGTGAGGCCCCAGGAGGGGTGAGTGAGGGGGTGTGAGGCCCAGGAGGTAGTGAGGCCCCAGGAGTGATTGAGGCTGCAAGAGGGAGTGAGGCCCCAGGAGGGTGTGAGGCCCCAGGAGAGAGTGAGGCCCCAGGAGGGTGTGAGGCGGCAAGAGGGTGTGAGGCGGCAGGAGGGAGTGAGGCCTCAGGAGGGTGTGAGGCCGCAGGAGGGAGTGAGGCCCCAGGAGCGTGTGAGGCCCCAGGAGGGAGCGAGGCCCTAGGAGGGAGTGAGTCCTCAGGAGGGAGTGAGGCCCCAGGAGGGAGTGAGGCCTCAGGAGGTTGTGAGGCGGCAGGAGGGAGTGAGGAACCAGGAGGTAGTGAGGCAGCAGGAGGGTGTGAGGCCCCAGGAGGGAGTGAGGCCTCAGGAGGGTGTGAGGCCCCAGGAGGTTGTGAGGCCCCAGGAGGCTGTGAGGCCCCAGGAGGGTGTGAGGCCTCAGGAGGAAGTGAGGCCCCAGGAGGGAGTGAGGCCTCAGGAGGGTGTGAGGCGGCAGGAGGGAGTGAGGCCTCAGGAGGGTGTGAGGCCCCAGGAGGGAGTGAGGCCTCAGGATGGTGTGAGGCCCCAGGAGGGTGTGAGGCCCCAGGACGGTGTGAGGCCCCAGGAGGCTGTGAGGCCCCAGGAGGCTCTGAGGCCCCAGGAGGGTGTGAGGCCTCAGGAGGAAGTGAGGCCCCAGGAGGGAGTGAGGCCTCAGGAGGGTGTGAGCCCCCAGGAGGGATTGAGGCCCCAGGAGGGAGTGAGGCAGCACGGGGGTGTGAGGCGGCAGGAGGGAGTGAGGCCCCAGGAGTGAGTGAGGCTGCAAGAGGGAGTGAGGCCCCAGGAGGGTGTGAGGCCCCAGGAGAGAGTGAGGCCCCAGGAGAGAGTGAGGCGGCAAGAGGGTGTGAGGCGGCAGGAGGGAGTGAGGCCTCAGGAGGGTGTGAGGCCCCAGGGGGGAGTGAGGCCACAGGAGGGAGTGAGGCACCAGGAGCGTGTGAGGCCCCAGGAGGGAGCGAGGCCCTAGGAGGGAGTGAGGACGCAGGAGGGAGTGAGGCCCCAGGAGGGTGTGAGGCCCCAGGAGGGAGTGAGGCCCAGGAGGGTGTGAGGCCCCAGGAGGGAGTGAGGCCCCAGGAGGGAGTGAGGCCCCAAGAGGGAGTGAGGCCGCAGGAGGGTGTCAGGCCCCAGGAGGGTGTGAGGCCCCAGGAGGGAGTGTGGCCCCTGGAGGGTGTGAGGCAGCAGGAGGGAGTGAGGCCCCTGGAGGGTGTGAGGCAGCAGGAGGGAGTGAGGCCTCAGGATGTTGTGAGGCGGCAGGAGGGAGTGAGTCCTCAGGAGGGTGTGAGGCCCCAGGAGGCTGTGAGGCCCCAGGAGGGTGTGAGGCCCCTGTAGGCTGTGAGGCCCCAGGAGGGTGTGAGGCCTCAGGAGGGAGTGAGGCCCCAGGAGGGAGTGAGGCCTCAGGAGGTTGTGAGGTGGCAGGAGGGAGTGAGGCCCCTGGAGGGTGTGAGGCGCAGGAGGGAGTGAGATCCCAGGAGGGTGTGAGGCAGCAGGAGGGAGTGAGGCCCCAGGAGGGTGTGAGGCCCCATGAGGGAGTGAGGCCCCAGGAGGGAGTGAGGCCACAGGAGGGAATGAGGCTCCAGGAGGGAGTGAGGACCCAGGATGGAGTGAGGCCCCAGGAGGGAGTGAGGCCTCTGGAGGGAGTGAGGCCCCAAGAGGGAGTGAGGCATCGGCATGGGGTGAGACCCCAGGAGGGTGTGAGGCCTCAGGAGGGAGTGAGGCCTCAGGTGGGTGTGAGGCCCCAGGAGGGAGTGAGGCCCCAGGAGGGTGTGAGGCCCCAGAAGGGAGTGAGGCCCCAGGAGGGTGTCAGGCCCCAGGAGTGAGTTAGGCCTCAGGAGGGAGTGAGGCCGCAGGAAGGTGTGAGGCCCCAGGAGAGAGTGAGGCCTCAGGAGGGAGTGAGGCCGCAGGAGGGTGTGAGGCCCCAGGAGGGAGTGAGGCCTCAGGAGGGAGTGAGGCCCCAGGAGGGAGAGAGGCCCCAGGAGGCTGTGAGGTCCCAGGAGGCTGTGAGGCCCCAGGAGGCTCTGAGGCCCCAGGAGGGTGTGAGGCCCCAGGAGGGAGTGAGGCCTCAGGAGGTTGTGAGGCAGCAGGAGGGAGTGAGGCCGCAGGAGGGTGTGAGGCGCCAGGAGGGAGTGAGGCCCCAGGAGGATGTGAGGCGCCAGGAGGGACTGAGGCCCCAGAAGGGAGTGAGTCCTCAGGAGGGAGTGAGGACCCAGGAGGGAGTGAGGCCGCAGGAGGTTGTGAGGCGGCAGGAGGGAGTGAAGACCCAGGAGGGTGTGAGGCAGCAGGAGGGAGTGAGGCCGCAGGAGGGAGTGAGGCCCCAGGAGGGAGTGAGGCCCCAGGAGGGAGTGAGGCCCCAGGAGGGAGTGAGGCCCCAGGATGGAGTGACGCCCCAGGAGGGAGTGAGCCCCAGGAGGCTGTGAGGCCCCAGGAGGCTGTGAGGCCCCAGGAGGGTGTGAGGACCCAGGAGGCTGTGAAGCCCCAGGAGGCTGTGAGGCCGTAGGAGGGTGTGAGCCCCCAGGAGGGATTGAGGCCCCAGGTGGGATTTAGGCTCCAGGAGGGAGTGAGGCTGCAGGAGGGTGTGAGGCGGCAGGAGGGTGTGAGGCCCCAGGATGGAGTGAGGCACCAGGAGGGAGTGAGGCCCCAGGAGGGAGTGAGGCCCCAGGAGGCTGTGAGGTCCTAGGAGGGTGTGAGCCCCAGGAGGCTGTGAGGCCCCAGGAGGCTGTGAGGCCCCAGGAGGGTGTGATGACCCAGGAGGCTGTGAGGCCCCAGGAAGCTGTGAGGCCGCAAGAGGGTGTGAGCCCCCAGGAGGGATTGAGGCCCCAGGAGGGAGTGAGGCTCCAGGAGGGAGTGAGGCCGCAGGAGGGTGTGAGGCGGCAGGAGGGAGTGAGGCCCCAGGAGGGAGTGAGGTGGCAAGAGGGAGTGAGACCCCAGGAGGCTGTGAGGCCCCAGGAAGCTGTGAGGCCGCAAGAGGGTGTGAGCCCCCAGGAGGGATTGAGGCCCCAGGAGGGAGTGAGGCTCCAGGAGGGAGTGAGGCCTCAGGAGGTTGTGAGGCAGCAGGAGGGAGTGAGGCCTCAGGAGGGAGTGAGGCCGCAGGAGGGAGTGAGTCCGCAGGAGGGTGTGAGGCCTCAGGAGGGTGTCAGGCGGTAGGAGGGAGTGAGGCCCAAGGAGGGTGTGAGGCCCAAGGAGGTTGTGAGGCCCCAGGAGACTGTGAGGCCCCAGGAGGTTGTGACGCCCCAGGAGGCTGTGAGGCCCCAGGAGGTTGTGAGACCCCAGGAGGGAGTGAGGCCCCAGGACGCTGTGAGGCCCCAGGAGGCTGTGAGGCCCCAGGAGGGAGTGAGGCCGCAGGGGGGTGTCAGGAGGCAGGAGGGAGTGAGGCCCCAGGAGCGAGTGAGGGGGCAAGAGGGAGTGAGGCCACAGGAGGGAGTGAGGCCTCAGGAGGGTGTGAGGCGGCAGGAGGGAGTGAGGCCCCAGGAGGGACTGAGGCCCCAGGAGGGAGTGAGGCCCCAGGAGGGAGTGAGGCCCGAAGACGGAGTGAGGCCGCAGGAGGGTGTGTGGCCCCAGGAGGGAGTGAGGCCCCAGGAGGGAGTGAGGCCCCAGGAGGGAGTGAGTCCCCAGGAGGGTGTGAGGCCCCAGGAGGGTGTGAGGCCCCAGGAGGGAGTGTGGCCTCAGGAGGGAGTGAGGCCCCAGGAGGGTGTGAGGCAGCAGGACGGAGTGAGGCGGCAGGAGGGAGTGAGGCCTCAGGAGGCTGTGAGGTCCCAGGAGGGAGTGAGGACCCAGGAGGGAGTGAGGCCCCAGGAGGGAGTGAGGGCCAAGGATGGAGTGAGGGCCAAGGATGGAGTGAGGCTCCAGGAGGCTATGAGGCCTCAGGCGCAAGTGAGGCCCCAGGAGGGAGTGAGGCCTCAGGAGGGAGTGAGGCCTCAGGATGGAGTGAGGGCCAAGGATGGGGTGAGGCTCCAGGAGGCTATGAGGCCTCAGGAGCAAGTGAGGCCCCAGGAGGGAGTGAGGCCTCAGGAGGGTGTGAGGCAGCAGGAGGGAGTGAGGCCCCAGGAGGGAGTGAGGCGTCAGGATGGAGTAAGGCCCCAGGAGGGAGTGAGGCCCCAGGTGGGAGTGAGTCCCCAGGAGGCTATAAGTCCTCAGTAGTGAGTGAGGCCTCAGGATGGAGTGAGGCCCCAGGAAGGAGTGAGGCCTCAGGAGGGAGTGAGGCAGCAGGAGTGTGTGAGGCCTCAGGAGGTGTGAGGGCAACAGCCTCAGGAGTGAGGCCTCAGGAGGTTGTGAGGCCTCAGGACTGTGTGAGGTGGCAGGAGGTAGTGAGGCCCCAGGAGGGAGTTAGGCAGCAGAAGTGAGTGAGGCCTCAGGAGGGTGTGAGGCAACAGGAGGGAGTGAGGCCTCAGGAGGGAGTGAGATCCCAGGAGGGAGTGAGGCCTCAGGAGGGTGTGAGGCAGCAGGAGGAGTGAGGCCTCAGGAGGGAT
>JAEOAD010000356.1:0-13014 GCA_036365145.1 Orientallactaga sibirica
ATCACTTTAACATTTAACAATACAATACATGCAGTTTTTCAAGGACTGACCTCCATAAGGTGACACTGGCCAGCTACATTTCCAACAAGCAGGCAGAAAACTCCTTACGTGCACAAAATGGCGCCTACACATCTGGAATGTATTTGCAGTGCCTGGAGGCCCTGTTGTGCCCATTCTCTCTCTCTCTTTCCCCTCCCCAATAATAAATAAATACACTCTGAGACTATTATGAATTCCAGGTCAGCTGGGCTGCATGAGACCCTACCTCCAAAAACAAAAACAACTCCAAAAGACCAACCAAAAAATAAAGGAAGGCTAGAGAGATGGCTCCATGGTGATGGTTGCTGGCCTCCCAAGCAGATTAGATTCCCCAGTACCCACAATACAGCCATGTGCACAAAATGTGCATGTGCTGCAGTGCCCTGGAGGCCTGGTATACCCATTTCTCTCTCCCTCCCTCTCTCATAAATAAATAAAATGAAATTTTAAGCTGGGGTAGTGGTGCACGTAATCTAACACTGGGAGGCAGAGGTAGGAGGATCGGATCGCTGTGAGTTTGAGGCCACCCTGAGAATACATAGTGAATTCCAGGTCAGCCTGGGCCAGAGTGAGACCCTAGCTCAAAAAACCAAAAAAAAAAAATCAAATGAAGACCCAAACTCATGTGGTGGCTCATATAGATAATCCCAGCACTTGGGAGGCTGAGTTAGCCCACCAGGGATAGAGATCCTGCTTTTATTTATTTGTTTGAGAGAAAGAGAGGAGAATGGGCATATCAGGGCCTCCAGCCTACAAACCTTGTGCATATGGCCTCATTGGGTCCTGGGAATCAAACCTGTGTGCTTTGGCTTTGCAGGCAGGAGCCTTAACCACTAAGTGATCCCTCTAGCCGAGATCCCTGCTTTTTAATAAAATGAAAATCAAAGAAAAGGGAAAACCTGTTTTAGGTAAAGCTGTGCAGAACAGTCAGTCATTTACAAGCCTTATAAATGTTAGTGTTTTTAGCTTGAATATATATGTTCCATTGGTTTGATAGTTCACCCTTGATAGCCATTTATATTATTGACTATCCTCTTCCTGACCATAGACTCAAAGGTGTCTGAGAGGGAGAATGCCATGAGAGAATGACACTTGAAAGAACAGAGTGTCCTTTAAATACCTACCTGCTCTGTTAGACTCCACAACACTTGAAAGAGTGGGGGGTAGGATTAGATTTTTGTTTGGAAAAGGTGGTGATGATACGGTCTGAGTTATGACAGTAGGAGCATCCGGGGAGAAAAAATAAAGGTTGAAGAAGAAAAAGTGAGAGGAGGAAACCTTGATGAGGTGGAAAATAAATAAAGAACTGGCGGTCTCAGTGGTGAGCCAGTGAGCATGAAGGAGGCCCTTGGCTCAATTTCCAGCATCAAAAATAAAATATAAGGACGACCAACCCTGAAGAATTTGGACATGTCAGTAGACGTGTTATCTTTTTTGTTCACTGGAAACATTATCATCACCTTACATGGTCACCCACATCCATTTGTAAAAATGCAATTGGCAGTGAGGCTCTTGGTCCCTGCTGGGAGACCCTACTCCGCCATCTCTCCACATCACCTCTGCCTTCTTTATGCATATCAAAGCGGGAAACCACAAAGACAGCTGGTACTCCGATTCTGCAATTCCAGTAAGGAACCACAGTCTCGCTTCTTACTCCTGACTTTAGGGCAGCGCATTCCTCCTGCTCATTATGTCCAGGGCCTTCGGGGCAGGAAAAAGGACTTGCGTGATTCAGGAGTCTAGCGAACTGCAGCCTTGATAACCTCTTGGCTGGAGGTTTGCTGGCCCCTGGTGGATGGAGAAAAGCGGTGAGTCGGCACCGGACAATGGACCACTAGAGGGCAGCAGTCGGCAGGGCTCAGAGACCTCAGAGACGCACTGGTTTGTGGTTTTCTTTTCAACATTTTTTTTTTTTTTTTTTTGGTTTTTGGAAGGGTCTCACTCTGGCTCAGGCTGACCTGGAATTCACTATAGTCTCAGGGTGGCATGCCAGACTCTCTCGATCCCTCCTACCTCTGCCTCCCCAGTGCTGGGAGTAAATGCGTGCGCTAAAACATGTTTTAAAATGTTGAAGCCGGGCATGATGGTGCCTTTAATCCCAGCACTGGGGAGGCAGAGTAGGATCGCTGAGAGTTCAAGGCCACCCTGAGACTACATAATTAATTCCGGTCAGCTTGGGCTACTGAAGTGAGACCCTACGTGACAAACAAAAAAATAAATAATAAAATATTTTTAAATTTTATTTATTTGAGAGAGAGAGAGAGAGAGAGAGAGAATAGGCGCACCAGGCCTTCAGCCACTGTAAACAAACTTCAGGCTTCGCACCACCCTGTGCATCTGGCCTAATGGGTCCTGGGAATCTTAACTTGGGTCCTTTAGCTTTGCAGGCAACGCCCCTTAACCACCAGCCATCCCTCCAGACCAGCTCTGTGGTTTTTAAATTCAGCCCAAATAGGTAGTGCTACTTGCATAACAAAAGAAAATAAATCTTGAATCAGCATACACCAGTAATGTCTGTTGGGTAGGGAGCTTTGTAAAGTCAGGCAGAAAAAATAACAGATGGACAACATCCTCAAATGCGGTTACCATCGATCACTAACTGACAGAGCTGTCCAAGGAAGGAGCGAAGATTATATTAAAATAAGATATTCAGAAAGACGAAATAATGAAGCTTTTTTGTTGTTGTTTGTTTCTTTTTGTTTTTTGAGGTGGGGAGGAGAGGGAGACAGAATGGGTGCACCAGGGTCCTAACACTGCAAACAAACTCCAGATACATGCACTTTATTTGGGCACTGGGGTGTGTCTGAGTCCTTTGGCTTTGTTGGCAAGTGTCTTAACCAGTAAGCAATCTCTCAGCCCAAACAACGTTTTTTTTTTTTTTTCGAGGGTAGGGTTTCACGATGGCCCAGGCTGACCTGGAAGTCACTTGTCGTCTCAAGGTGGCCTTGAACTCTCGGAGGTCCTCCTACCTCTGCCTCCTGAAGTGTTGAGTGATTAAGGCATGCACCACACCTGACTCTCAAACAATGTTTTTATTTTATTTATTTGTTTATTTATTTGTTTTTATTTATTTATTTTATTTATTTATTTTAGTTTTTCGAAGGGTCTCCACTCTAGCCCAGGCTGACCACTATGTAGTCTCAGGGTGGTATCAGAACTCCACTACCTCTGCCTCCCAAGTGCTGGGATTAAAGATGTGTGCCACCATGCCTGCCTAATGTTTTATAATTTTTAATGTTTATTTATTTATTTGGAAGAGAAAGAGGCAGAAAGAGTAGGTCGTCACTGCAAATGAACTCCAGACACATACACTACCTTGTGCATTTTGGCAAAGTAGTACTGAGGAATCAAACCTGGGTCCTTAGCCTTCATAAGTAAGCACCCTAACCATTAAGCTATCTATCAGCCTAATCACAGGATTTTAATTTAAAAACTATGAGATTAATTCAAGCACAGAAAACTTTGTTATCCAGGAACAAGATAAACATGAGACTATGGGGCTAATGCCAGCCAGCATATACTATACTATAATGGCATTTTAGTGTGCATATATTAATATGCCACTACAAAATAATTAAAAATAAGTAACATCATTTATTACCAAGTATTATGTACTATACTTAATCATATACACTATATCTTTATATAATTGGTAGCATAGTAGGTTTACATTACCATCACCAGAAAATATGAGCACTATATTGCCCTAAGATATTATGACAGCTGGAACTGGAACATGCAATAGGAAAATTTCAGCTTCATTTATAATCTTATAGGACCACTGTTTGTCAATGCAGACTACTATGAACTAAAATGTCATTACACGGCACATAACTCTGTCGACTGGATGTACATGTGTGAGATAAAATCAGCAGAAAAAAGACAAATCCTTTCATATTTGATTTCTTCTAGAATGGGCAGATGTGGACATCAATAACCAAGAAATGTGATTGCATTAAAGGAGTAAATAAAGGGTGCCAGTTAGTAAAGCATGAGACTTTAAAAAATTTTTATTTTTAATGACAACTTCTTTAATTGTAGACAATATCCCATGTTGTTTCCCTCAGAACCCCACTTTCCCCTTTGAAACTTCACTCTCCATCCATATCCCCTCCCCCTCTCAATCAGTCTCTTGTGTAAGCACGAGACTCTTAAAAGAAGTAAATCTGATAATATTCAGAATGTAGTTTTGAGTTCCTGGGGTGCACAAGAGAGATATAAGCTCAACACCCATGTCTGAACTTGGCTACAGATCTGGCTACAGCTTGCATCTTTGGTGTTTTGATTTTTGAGGTGGGTCTCACTCTGGCTCAGGCTAACCTACCAAATTCACTATGTGGCCCAGTGTGGCCTCAGACTTATGGTGATCCTCCCTACCTCTGCCCTCTGAGTGCTGGGATTAAAGGTGTGAGCAACTATGTCTCTCTCCTTTTTTCTTTTTCTAAATTGATTTTTCTTTGCTGTTTGTTATAGTAATGGAAAACTGGGTAACAGGGGATCTGTGCTATATATTTACCAAGAGTAGGGTCATGTTGTCAGAGTAAACAGACTAGAAAATGAGTGAGGCTGAGTTTCAGGGAACTTTCAGTGTCCCAAGACTAGGCCTTCAACTTTCTGTTCTGAGGGGCTTAGAGATGGCTTAAATGTTTCTAGGAAGAGGCCAGGAAATGGCTCAGCAGTTAAAGGTGCTTGCTTGCAAAGCCTGCTAGCCTAGGTTAGATTCCTAGTACCACTGTAAAACCAAATGTACAAAGTGGTACATGCATCTGAAGTTCATTTGCAGTGGCAAGAGGCATGTGCCCATGCACCCTCAAAAATGTTTCAAGGTCTTCCTGCTTTTGCACCTGAGATAAGTAGATTCTTCAGTGGTGCCATTCCATTTCCCTCTCATACAATGGTCCATGGGATCAGCAGTTGTACCTTCTCATTCTTCTCCTGCATACAAATGCATCCCTGTATTTAGCTTAGTTTTTTCCATATAAGAAATTTGAGAAAAAATTTGAATTGTGCTGTGTAATTATGAAAAGCATACTAGAAGTTTAGTAACAAAGCCTCAAAATCATGTATAAAGGGCTGGAGAGATGGTTCAGAGGTTAAGGTCTTGCCTTCAAAGCCTACTGACCTGGGTTTGATTACCCACCCATGTAAGCCAGATACACAAAGTTGCAGCATGTGTCTGGAGGTCTGTTTGCAGTGGCTAGAGGGCACGCCCATTCTCTGTCTATTTCTGTCTGTCTGCATCTCTCTGTACAAATAAATAATTTAATTTAATTTTTAAAATGAATCATTCTAAAAAGAGTTTAATAAGCAAATGTGACCAAATACTTGTTGAATGCCTGTTATCATCTTGGCCATACATATATTCATGATATAAAGATAAATAAAATCAAAGCTGAAGCATCTGACTCAGGAAGGGACTGCAGCCGCCCCTCGCCGCCCGCTGGCCAGACCCCGCATCGGCGGGGCGGGCGGGGATAGGCCAGGCGAGGCACGGCGCCCCAGGAAGCAGCGAGCGACAAGCCAGAGCGCTCGGGGTGAGAGGACGCGCGACCCGGCTCCCCGTGTGGGGGCCGGGGCCGGGGCGATGCGCGCCAGGGAGGGGCAGGGCCGCCGGGCGGTGCCGGAGGGCATGTCGCTCCGCACTCTGGACGCCTGGGGCGGGTAGGGGCGTGGCTGGCGAGCGCCCGCGAACGGTCAGCGAGCCAGGGTCCCTGGTCCCAGCCCTGGCACCTGGGGTCAGGTGGGGCCAGGGAGGTGCAGGGGCGCGCGAGGGCCGCGACGGCCTACTAGTCCCCACGCAGGCCGGCTCGCCGTGGCGCCAATCCCCAGCGGATCCCGCCAGCCCGCACTTCCAGGTGAGGGCGTGCCTGTCGCTCCACGTCGACGTGGGCGACGCGCATGCCAGGCCCCAGGTGAGGGCGTGGCCTGGCGCTTCACGTCGACGTGTGACGCATGCCCGGGCCTCTCCTCCTTCCCCGAGTAAGTGTCCGCCGCCCAGGCCAGCCGAGGCCAAGCCGATCCAGGTCGGGTCTGGGCGGGAGAGAGAGGGAGGTGGGGGAGGGAGGCGAGCCGGGAGGAGTCTTTGTGGGCCGAGCAGACCGAGTCAGAGGCCGCAGGAGCCCGGGCGGGGCGGTGGGGCTTAGCGGGCCGTCAGCAGGCCGCCGCAGCCTGCGATCCGCTGCTCGGTCCCCAGTCGGCCCCGGCCGGGCTCCGTGCCCACCCCGCTCAGCTCGTGTCTCCAGCCCCAAGTGGGTCAGGCTGGGAGTCCGCGGCCGGCGCGGCTGCAGCCCACGACTCGTGGCGGCCCCCAGCTCGCCTTCCTTCCTTCCCCAGCCCTCCGCTCTTGCCCCTTCTCTTCTCCGCACCTCCCAGGGCTCGTCAAGTCTGGTCCGTTGTTGGTGCTTTCAGGATTCTGTGTCTCGGCCCGGGCTCATGGGTGTACCTGATCATGCTCCTCTTTAGTAAGCCCCCGGCTATGGAGGCTGAAGAAACGATGGAATGCCTGCAGGACACTATTTTAAGGCCCACAAGGCTGTTTTGGCTGCTTGCAGAAAGTTCTTCTACAATTTTTTCAGGAGTTTACTCAAGAACCTTTGGTTGAGATAGAAGGTAAGTGCTGTTTCAGATTCATTGCTTATCAAAGAATATTTGGTTAGGATTTAGACAGTTTAGCAAGACATCGCAGAAATAGATATCAATCGTTGCTGGATAAATTGTTATCCTTGGAATTTTATTTTCAGTAAAGTGCTTGGTGGAGTGATCTGGCTAGGTTAAACATAGATGGTAAGATATTGGTATTAAAGGAGTCTCTTACATTACTTAGAAACCTGTGGCTACTGTCTTTTTGAAATAATATATAAATCTCAACAGTCATCTTTGTTTTATTGACCAGTTTCCTAATGGAGGTGGTGCTGTAAGTTACAGTGTGGGCTCTGAACTAGTGAAATAGTGAACAAAGAGCAGATAAGGACAAGTGAAGTGGGCTGTTATAATATGGGAAGGCTAGGAAAGATGTCTAAAGTAGCATTCAGATGAAATTATGGTGGCTAGTGAATGTATGTGAGAGGTCATCCAGTAGATATTATCTTGAAATAAGATGATTTTTGTGTATGAATTTTCTTGTACTAGTATATTATATGAGGCACATTAATCTTTTTAAAAATTCGTTAAAAATATTTATTTACAAAAAGAGGGAGAATATGAATACAGAATGGATGTGTCAGGGCCTCTAACCACTGCAAATGAATTCAGATGCATGCATCACTTTGGGCATCTGGCTTTATGTGGTACTGGGGATGAAGACCTGGGTCATTATGCATTGCAGGCAAGTGCCTTAACCTGAGCCATCTCTCCAGCCCCTCATAAATCTTTTGAAAAATGGCATTATTTCCAATTTACTCATTTGAGAACAGGTTTGAAAAGTTACTTGTCAAGGTTGTCCATCTGTAGGAAGCTTACTGTGCTATGGTTTGTTATGTTTTTTTAATAAATATCTTATTTATTTTTTATTTGAAAAGAAAGAGGCAGAGAGAGAGAAAGAGAGAATGAGAATGGTGCGCGCCTGGGCCTCCAGCCACTACTGGCTGAACTCAGACATGTGCACACCACAGCAGTATCCTGGCTTACATGGGTCCTGGAGGAATTGAACCAGGTCCTTTGGCTTTGCAGGCAGGTGCCGTTCTTTCACGCTAAGCCATCTCTACAGCTCTGTTTTTTTTTTTTTTTGAGGATGAATTGCGTCGAGACGAAAGAGAAGATAGAGTCTTCAGCATTAAGCCATCTCTCAGCCAGTTATTATGTTTTTATTTTTATTATTGATTTTATGTGTATGGGCCCAGGTCTCTGTCAAGCTTTTGCTGGGGTGCTGGGAAATCAACCTGGGTCTCAGGCTTTGCAAGAAGGCACCTTTAACCTAAGGCCATCTCCAGCCACTGTTCTTTTTATGTTTTGCTATACTTTCTACCATGTCCATCAAATCCCAGACAGGGGCTGGGAGATTGTGCAGTGATTAAGATGTATCTGCAAGCCCTGAGGACCAGGTTTGATTCTACAGAAACCCATAAGCCACATGCACTTGGTGGCACATGTATCTGGAGTTCGTTATAGTGGCTATGGCCAGCACCCCCTCTTTTTTTTCCTGTCTCTCGTTCATAAATAAATTTTAAAAACTAAAAGAAAAGTAAAACCCAAACAGTTGGAAATAAATTAATTTGCCTGTGTAAATACAGAATATTAGCTTCTTAGAGTTCTTGGATTTGGTTTGTATCTTTTTTCTGTACATACATTTTTTTTATAAATGGGTTGCATAGAAACAAAATATTCCTGAAAAATTTTTGATGCCTAGGTGTAAACAGTTCAGATTAGTTTTATTTTGTGTATTTCCAATTGAAAAAATCTGCAGCTAGATTATCTTTTGATTTATCTGTGATGGATGGGTGACACAGGCATCCTGAAAGTCCCATAGAGAGATTGTTACTGAATTGAATCTGGTTGCCTGAATTTACAGAGGCAAGTCCACTAATTCATTTAGCTGAATAGCCATCCCAAGACACATTACTTCCCTCCATTGCATCACCCTGGTTATGGAAGCATAATGATTAGTTGAAATAACAAATACGGAAAGGGCATGATGTCTTAATAAATAGTATCATTTACCTGGAGACCCAAAGCTGAATAATTGATTAATCCCATGAAGAACTAGAAAATGTACCAATTTTTAAAAAAGTGCAGAGACAAGAAACAAAGGTTAGTTTCGCCACAGAATGATTTCAAAGAAGAGTTTCCATTGCATCTTATAAAAGTTTTGAAAAGTTGTCCATAGCTCCTCACCTTTGTAAATATTACCTGGAAATTTTTCTCTTTGTACTTGCTGTATGTCTTTTACAGTATAGTGCACATACACTATCAGTACTTAAATTATAAATAGATAAGTAGAATGGAAAATACCCTTTTGTTTTTATTGCAGGATTCAGGTTTAAAAATAAATTTTGTTTAGTATTTAATTGTATTTATTTAATTTTTTCAAAGGTAGGGCTCAGTCTGGTCAGGCTGATGGAAATTTACCTCTGGCCTCAGACTCACAGCAATCTTCTTACCTCAGCTACTCCAGTGGGATTAAGAGTGTGCACCCACCTTGCCCAGCCTCTACTATCTTCTTAAACAATTAACTCTAGGATTGCTCTGCAATCTAGAAAAGTCATTTGGCTGTAGAAAGGCTCAAACTTAGCCTTTCCTGGTGGGACACCTTTAATCTCAGCACTTTGGGAGGTAGAGTTTGGAGCATCACTGTGAGTTCCAAAGGCAGCCTGGGACTACTTGAAAAACCATGTCAAAAAAGCAAAAAAAAAACAAAAAAAGGAAAGCCCTAAACAGTAATTTAAAAACTTGAGGCTGGCATGATGGCACTTACCTTTAATACCAGCATTGATTAAATACCATGAAAGAGGTAAGGTGAAGTTCAAATCCAGCTGGACTGTAGACTTCAAGAGTCATCACTGGGAGAGTTAAGACCCTACCTCAAGAAACTTGAGTTTTAATTCCCTTTTTGTTAGTTTGTACAGCTCTTGGAGTTTTTGGATTTGGGTCTCACTCCTGGTCAGGCTGACCTGGGAATTAACTCCTCTACAGTCTCAGGGTGGCCCCAGACTCGGCAATCCCTCCCTACCTCTGCCTCCAGTGCTAGGATTAAATTTTGCCCACCCACACCTGGCGGATGTGTCTTGTTTTATTTTTATTTTTAGTTATTTATTTGAGAGAAAGGGAGAATGGGTGCACCAGGGCCTCCAGCTGCTGCAGACAGAATTCCAGATCATCGCCACCTTGTGCATCTGGATTATGTGGAGTCTTGGGGATTGAACCTGGGTCCTTTGGCTTTCTAGGCAAGGGCCTTAACCACTAAACCATCTCTCAGCCCTTGTTTTGTTTTTGCTTTTCAGTATATAAAATAATGTGAAATTTGAATTATATCAGTGGGCATTTTAAATCTTATAAAAGCCAGGCATGGTGGTGCACTAGGAAGCTGAAGTTGAGTCTAGATGGTGGCTACAAGGTGACTTCCAGAGTCAGCCAGGGGATACAATGAGGCGCTACCTTGAAACAAACAAATCTTATAAAAGTAAAGTGCTCTTGAAATACTTCAGAAAATGATTTTGCTTTATTTGTTTCAGCAAGCAGTCAACCTGCTTAGGTTCAGACTGTGGGGTTGCAGAGCCAGTTCAGTTTAGTTTCAAAACCTTGATATTCTTTTTGGTTTTGGAGAATGGGTCCCGCTCTAGGCCAGGCTGACCTGGAACTCACTCTGTAGTCTCAGGCTGGCCTTAAACTCGGCGATCCTCCTGCCTCTGTTTCTGAGTGCTGAGATTAATGCATCACACCTGGCAGCTTTGTATTCTTGATATGGTAGTAATCCCAGCTGAAATTTCAGCATTGGGAGGCTGAAGCAGGAGAATTGGGAATTTGAAGCCAGGAAGGACTTGTCTTAAAAGAAAAGTAGGGGGGCTGGGAGATGGCTTAGCGGTTAAGCGGCTTGCCTATGAAACCTAAGAACCCTGGTTCGAGGCTCGATTCTCAGGACCCCGTAAGCCAGATGCACAAGGGGTGCATGCATCTGGAGTTCGTTTGCAGTGGCTGGAGGCCTAGGCCCATTCTTTCTCTCTCTCTCTCTCTCTCTGGTCTACTATTTCTGTATCTCTCTCTCTCTCAAATAAACAAATAAATAATTTAAAAAAAAAAAGAAAAGAAAAAGTGGGAGGAAGGCGTAGAGATGGCTTAGCAGTTAAGGTGCTTGCCTGCAAAACCAAGGACAGGTTCAAAACCCCAGGACTCACATAAGCCACATTACAAGGGGCGCACAAATCTGGGTTAGTTTGCAGTGGATGGGCTCTGGCGTGTCCATTCTCTCTCTTCTACCTGCCTATTTCTGTCTCTCTGTCTCTATCTCAAATAAGTAAAAATAAAATATTAAAAAAGAAAAAAGCCGGGCATGGTGGCACACGCCTTTAATCTCAGCACTTGGGGAGGCAGAGGTAGGAGGATGGCGAGGAGTTTGAGGCCACCCTGAGACTACATAAGTTAATTCCAGGTCAGCCTGGACCAGTGAAACCCTACCTCGAAAAACCAAAAAAAAAAAAAAAAAAGAAAGAAAGAAAGAAAGAGAAGCCCCATGAGGGAGAGGCAGAGCTCTAAGTAAAAAGAAAAATGTACTGCTGTCTGGTACTAGCCTCAAAGTTAGTTTATCTTGATGTAGAGCTAAGGGAAAAATTACCATGTTTTGGGCTGGAGAAATGGCTTAGTAGTTAAGGCGTTTGCCTGCAAAGCCAAGGATGCCAGTTCAATTCTCCAGGACCCATATAAGCCAGATGCATGAGGGCACATGCATCTGGAGTTCATTTGCAATGGTAGGGCCCTGTACGCCCATTCTCTCTCTGTCTGCCTCTCTTCTCTCTCTCTCTTTGCAAATAAATGAATAAATAAATAAATAAAAAAGTTAAAATATTTTTTAAAAAATACCAGAAGTTTCCTCCTCTCATCATCTTTTCTGGTACTCTGCTGGGAATATCTCTTGGCGTCTTTTTCCTGTTTCCACCGTTACTCAGTTATGGTTTTGGCTTTCCTTAAGTCTAAGCTTGGATACCTCAAGTTATTTATTTTTTTGTTTTCTTTTGCTTTTTTCCCAGGTAGTTTCATCTGGCCCAGGCTGCCCTGGAATTCCTAAGTAGTCTCAGGGTGACCTTGAGCTCATGGCAATTCTCCTCTGCCTCCCGAGTGCTGGGATTAAGGTGTGTGCCACCACGCCCAGCTACCTCAAGTGTTTAACCTGGGATATTTGGGAGGAAGGTGATCGAAAACTCACTGATCCTTGAGGTTTGGTTTTTGCTTCCCAATGTGCTTTGTTCTGTTTCAAATGTCCTTTTTTTTAATTTTGTTTTGTTTTTGGGTGAGGAGGTCTCACTCACAGCTCAGGATCATGAGATCCTCAAGTGATTACAGTAATGAGCAGCACTGTAGATGATTCTAGAATGTGTGGTCTTCAGTAACACTGACTTACATGATTTTGTCAAAGTGTATGTGGGAGAAAATGTAATATGCTCTATATTAACTCATTCAATGCAAACTGGGCTAGCTGTCCTTGTTTTCTGGTTTCTTGGTAGAGATGCCTGTCATTAGAACTACAAAGCTTCACCTTTGGCTTCAATTCAAATTATTGCCCTTGAAATGTGACCAGCGGCATCTCTGAGTTCAGGGAGAGGAGGATGATTTACTTATTTGAGGCAGACAAGAGTGATATGTCGTTGCACAGAGCCTCCTGCTGAGCGAACTCCCAGTGCCTATGCCACTGTACAGATGACTTTATGTAGGTACTGGGAATTGACCACGGCAATCCAGGCCTGAAACCTCCCAGTATCCCCTCCCCAGATGTTCAATGATTTATACCATATAATCTTGTTGAACATCCATTTCCATACTTCAAAGGAGGACTACAATTTTCCTAAACTCATTCTCTTTTATCAGTTCTTTCAAGACTGCAAATTCAAAATCCTTGGTTTTTGTTGTTGTTTTAAAGATTTTATTTTATTTATTTATTTTTGGGGGTTTTCGAGGTAGGGTTTCACTCTAGTCCAGGCTGACCTGGAATTCACTCTGTAGTCTCAGGATGACTTGAACTCACAGTGATCCTCCTCCTTTCTCCCAATGCTGATTAAATTAGTGAGCCATCACGTCTGGCCCAAATTATTTTTTAAGTTTTTTAATTGATAATTCAGAATTATAGATATAGATAATGGGAATCCCCTTCACAAATCCATTCTTCATCATATCCCCTCCCCATCTCAATCAATCTCTCTTTATTTTGATGTCATCTCTTTTCCTCCCCTATTATGAGGGTCTTGTGCCAGGTAGTAGGCATTGTGAGTCATGGATATCCAGGCCATCTTGTGTCAAGAAGACTGCATTATAAGTCCTACCTACCCTTCCTTT
>JAEOAD010000137.1:0-13512 GCA_036365145.1 Orientallactaga sibirica
AAGAAGCCACAGAGCTGCTGGAGCTCACTAGTCAGCCAGTTTTAACCAAAAAGAAAATGGTAGCTCGGGGTTCAGTGACAAACTCCATCTCAAAAAACATACTTAGAGACAGAGAGAGAGAGAGAGAGAGACAGACAGAGGAGAGGCAGAGAGAGAGAATGGGTGAGCCAGCAGCCTCTCAGCTGCTGTGAATGAACTCTGATACATGTGTGCCCCTTGGTGGGCAAGTGCAGTATGCACCTTTGCATCATGCATCTGGCTAAATGTGGGACCTGGAGAGTTGGAACTAGCATGCTCAGGCTTAGCAGACAGGTGCCTTAACTGCTAAGCAATCTCTCTAGCCCTGTCTCACATTTTTGTGCAACACCAGATGCCATAATACATTTGAGCTCTAGAAAGGATGCAGTATGAAAAGGAGAAAATGAGAAAGTGGAGAGAGTTAGAGGAGAGTTTGATCCTATGGGCTACCCTGAAGAAGGCTGTTAGGGGTCTGGCTAAGCTCTCAAGGGGTCTTAAACATTTGCCAGGTAGTAGCCCTGGCCAGAAAGGCCTCAGTTTCCACCAGTAAGCTGCCAAAGTCTGACAGACTGAAAACTTCAGCACCATTTGTTTGAATTGAGGATTGACAAGAAAGAGGGAACACCAGCTTCAACAGCACAGACTATTCTTTATTCCAAATGCCAGTGGGTCCCACCCATTCTCTCACAGTAATGAGAACTGTGGCCACCCTTGAGTGTGAGGTATTTGAGATTTAAAGGTCCAGGGATGTGATGGAATTAAAAGAAATTTGGTTATTTCTTTTGTTTACCAATCATCTGCCAATAGCAGGTTAGGGCCATTCCCCAGGTGACCTGATAATTCTCGTAGTCCAACCTGGCCTGCTTTGTAACAGATGAGCCTGATTATGCTATGGTCCAGGAAAGTTTTATGGTCTACTAATTTTAGTGGTGCAAGGTCAGTGGTTCATTAATGCTTAATACTCCTCTTCTGAGTGTTCTGCCTTTTTTCCTGAAACATCCAAATCTTTTTTCAATTGAGGGAAGACACTTGTCACATTTGAAGGACAATCTCTGCTCTTTACTCTGCCATTACCTTAACAAAATACGTAACAACGAATACTGCTGAAAAGTAGGATTGAAGAAGGAAAGAATCTTCTATACTCCTGTGGGGAATGTCAATTACTCTGGGCACTATGGAACTCAGTATGGAGATTCCTCAGAACTGAAGTAGAGCAACCATATCATCCAGCTATACCACTCCTGGGAATATATACCAATAAATCTAAGTCAGCATACACAGATATAGCTCCACATCCATGTTTATTGGAGCACTATGAATATCCAAAATATACACACATTACTTATATGTATAAGTGAGGCTAGGAAAATAAAGGAGACTATCTATGGAGAGTGCAAAGAAGGAGAAAGATGTAAAGGGAAAATATGGTCATGTGCATGAGATATTTGAATGAAAATGACACCCATCACTGTGGCCAAAAAATTTAGAACAAGTCACTGGATAAACATAACAAAAATGTCCAAGGGAGTGTAAATGTGTAAGGCAGCATTTTAAATGCCTGGATGTTGAGAAAAGCTTCCCTGAGGGCCTCTCAAGTACCAGCGGTGTTTCCACTAGGCTAGCAGAGGAACAAAGTGAAAATGTTTAGACAGTAAGAAGTCCTTGCCTGTGGCAGCAGACCCAAACTCTGTCCACAAATCTCCCAGGATCTCAGGCTCTTTTGCTATTTTTGTGAAGTCTTCCCTATAGGTTTTCTTGTCCTGGAAGCCCTCAGACAGCCATCTTCTTGACCTTTTCCTCAAATTCTCCAAGTGTTTATGAAAAACCTTTTCCTCAATGAAGACATATGTATGGCCAATTTACCCATTCTAAATTCTCCAGGATCCTTTGTTCTTCTGTTCTTTTAAAAAAAAAAAAAACATTTGTTTTTCTTTATTTCTTTGAGAGAGAGAAATAGGGAAAGAGACAGAGAGAATGAGCCCTCTAGGGCCTCCAGCAGCTGCAAATTAACTCCAGATGCATGCACCCACTTGTGAATCTGGCTTACATGGGTCCTTGGGATCAAACCTGGGTCCTTTGTCTTTGCAGGCAAGTGTCTTAAACACTAAGCCATTTCTCCAGCCCCTCCTCTATTCTTTTGTTTCCTCACAGTTCTCATCCTTTTGTAGTGTTATAGGTAATTACTAGTATGATGTGCTGTTTTCATTTGAGTTAGGTTTCCTTCACAAACTCATGTATTCTGAATGCTTTTTACTCAGCTGGTGGCAGTTTGGGAGTTGGAGCCTTGCTGGAGTTGAGGTGTGTCATTGGGGAAAAACTTATGGGTGTGATAGCCAGCTTTGCCTTGCCAGTGTTCAGGTCACTGTCATGCTGTGGTTTTCCACCTGCTGTGGCAGAGGTGATATCCAGCCTCTGCTCATGCCATTCTTTCCTTTGCCATCATGACGCTTCCCCTCAAGTCTGTAAGCCAAAGTGAATCTTTTCCACCCACAAGCAGCTTTTGGTTGGGTGCTTTGTCACAGTAATTTAAAGGTAAATTCAATGGGTATCATAGATAAATAATAAATTTTTATGAAGTAATGAGAATAAATAGAGTAACTATATACTCAATTTCTCAATTGCAATTATGGATTTTCAGACAGTATTTTCCTAGTTAATCATGATATTTTGAATCAATATTAGTATGTTCATACAAGAGTAGGCATTATTTCCATAAGAAAATAATATGGGAAAGAGACAATACTTGAATGAAAAATGTTATCAAAGAAATGCTTGTGTGTATGTATGTGTGAGTCTAAAATATGGACTATATCACAATGTTTACTGTCATTCTTGTACAAGGCCTTTCGAGTCTTTCCTGTATTGTTCCAATGTTAGCATATGTGCTGCTCCTCCTGGTTACCTTACAGAGCACACCTATGAAACAGTGATCAGCTCTGACCTGACTCTTCACGTAGAACAATGAAGCATAGCAAGACTCCTCACAGCCCAGCAGGTACATTTGCTAATATTTGAACACAGGGATTCAAACGGAAGCTCCTCCTAAACATGTAATAAGTGAAGATGGGCCCTCAGTGAATGCTGAGCATTCCATGACCAGTATAGAACAACATGGGAATCTCTAAAATGTGACTTTCAGCCACTAAAAAGCAGCTGCATGATTTCATGCCTGTTATGGAGCACCATGATATTCTCAAAAACGGGATATTGTCTTATAGAAGCAACCTCATTATTTGGATAAAAGATGCTATGTTTTAAAGATTTTTTTCCAATTTTTATTTATTTGCAAAGAAAGAGAGAAAGAGAGAGAGAGAGAGAGAGAAGAGAGGCAGACAGAGAGAGAATAGACATCCCAGGGCCTCTAGCCATTGCAAACAAACTCCAGATGCATGTGCCCCTTGTGCATCTGGCTTATGTGGTTGCTGGAGAATCAAACTATCATCCTTTGGCTTTGCAGGCAAATGCCTTAATCGCTAAGCCAAAGAGATGCTGTTTTTAATGTTTAGGTATAGATTGATTAAATATAAAACTAAATACAATATAGGCCAACAATTTTAGATCAAATAGAGAGGTTCTATTACCTCTAAAAGTATTTGAAAGTTGTGAGCACAATTTCAATTGTTTGGGGAGACGTCTTTCCACATCAAAGCTTAGGCTACTTGCTCAAAACAGTAGCTGGAAGGCCAGGCATGGTGGTATATACCTTTAATATCAGCACTTGGAAGGCAGAGGTAGGAGATCAAGGCCAACTAGGACTAAAGAGTGAGTTGTTCCCAATCAGCATGGGCTAGAGTGAGAACTCTGCTTCAAAAAAAAAAAAAGAAAGAAATTAAAGAAATTTTAAAGGAAGATTTTCATAGTTGTCACACTTATAAATAAGATATATATAATTGCTGTGATGATCAAAGGTTAAGTGCAAATTTTGCACGAGGGTCAGGATCACCCACAGAAAGCTTTGCCTTAACATAATAGAATTGAAAAATGTGTTGTTGTTTTAAACTTTAAGTTTTGTATTTTATATGTCAAGGTCTTGCTGTAGCCCGGGCTAACCAGGAATTCACAGTTTAGTCTCAGACTCACCTCAGACTCACAGTGATCTTCCTTCCTCAGCCTCTGGAGTGATGGAATTAAAGGAATGAGCCATCATGCCCAATAGAATGTGTTATTTTATAAATATTGATATATGTTTTAGTTTTGTTCATACTGACACTTTTTTTATTGACAACTTCCTTAGTTATAGCCAATAAACCATAGTTTTCCCTCCTTCCTCCCACTTTCCTTTTGCAACTCCAATCTCTATCATACCCCTTCCCCCTCTCAATCAGCCTCTTTTGTTTTGATGTCATCTTTTCCTCATATTATGATGGTCTTGTGTAGGTAGTGTTAGGCACTTTGAGGCCCCCTTGTGCATCTGGCTAATGTGGGTCCTGGGGAAGCAAACGTGGGTCCTTTGGCTTTGCAGGCAAACACCTTAACTGCTAAGCCATCCCTCCAGCCCAGTTATTTTTTAATATTAAATTTTATTTATTTATTTGAGAGAGAGGGAAGAAGGCAGGAGAGAGAGAATGGGCCTGCCAGGGTATCCAGCCACACACATGGGCCCACTTGGTATATCTGGCTTACGTGGGTCCTGGGAATCAGAACTGGGTGCTTTGGCTTCATAGGCAAGTGCCTACATCACTACACCATCTCTCCAGCCCAGAAACATATATATTTTTTACAGTTGTACTACAACCCAGGGAGTTAGTATAAACTTTTTTTTTTTTTGGTTTGTTTAGGTAGACTTTTGCTGTAGCCCAAGCTGACCTGGAATTCACTGTGTAGTCTCACGGTGGCCTTGAACTCATGGCAATCCTTCTACCTCTGCCTCCTGAGTGCTGTAATTAAAGGCATGTGCCACCATACCTGGCTTTAATTTTTTATTCCATCTCTCCCACCCAAGTTTATTAATTCAAATGAAACTGAATGACTCACAAGCTTCATCCTCACTATAATTATTCAATTTGCATATATTGCATATAATGTAATAACAATATTTTCCATTCTCCAGACCAAACCCAGATCCTTCTGTATGCCAGGTGTAGCAGACGGCTTCAGGTTCGCTGAGATGAACTTCCAGACCAGGCACAGTTATGGAGGAAGGGATATTATTTACTGAAGCTCACAGATCCATGGGAAGTTCCATAATGGCAGGAGAAGTGGCCTGCCTTCACAGGGCCAAGCAGAGAGAGAAAAACCAACCAGGCGCACAGCACACAGAGCAAAACTACAGCCAAAAGCCACAGCTCATTTCAGGAACTCCTATTAGGCACACTTTGCATATCTTTAGAATGGAATTTCAAACCATCACCACACCTTAAGACCAGCCCCAGTGACATTGCCTCTATCAAGGTGATTGCAGATGCAAACTATAAACTAATAAAACACTGAATATATTGGGGGACATATATTCAAACTACCACACCAGGCAAATGATTTACCATTGAGCTACATCCCTAGTCCACTAAGAGTTTTCATAACCAAGTAACTCTGTGACTTTTCTTGGGTGACATTTTATTTTTGTTTTTTTGAGTTTTTGGTTTTTCTTGGTTTTTCAAGGTAGGGTCTCACTATAGACCAGGCTGACCTGGAATTCACTCTGTATTGTCAGGGTGGCCTTAAACTCATGGTGATCCTCCTACCTCTGCCTCCCAAGTGCTGTAATTAAAGGCATGTGCCACCACGCCTGGTCTTTTTTTTTTTAAATTATTGACAACTTCTGTACTTACAGACAATAAACCATGATATTTCCCTCCCCTCCACCATTTTCCCCTTCACAACTCTGCTGTCCATCATATCCCCTCCCTCTCTCCATTAGTCTCTCTTTTATTTTGATGTCATTGTCTTTTTCTCCTACAGTTATTCTTTTCTCAGGGCACCTGGAACAACTAACATGACCTCTCTGAACACAGCTCTCTGATCCTTTCACTGGGACTATACTGACTACAGAATTGGATGAGGCAACTTGTTTGGCAGTGGGTTCAGTCAGCCACAGTGGTTTTTAGAACCGCTTTCCCCCATCACTCTTCTCTGCCTGTCACTCACCATCAACAGGGGGCAGAGAGGCAAAAGAGGCAGGTAGATGAAGGAAATAAGCTGAGTGTGATGGTGCATGCCTTTAATCCCAGCACTCAGGAGGCTGAGGTAGGAGCATCACTGTGATTTACAGGCTTGCCTGAGACTACACGTGAGTTCCAGGTCAGCCTGGGCTAGACAAAAAAGTAGGGGGTGGTAATAGGAAGGAAGTGGAAGGTGCTGTCTTGATTGTAGATAATGAGCCTAGGTGGAAACTGATGCAGGGCGTGGGATGGTGTGTGCTTCCAGGGGATGGTGCTTGGGGAGCGACATACCATATTGTCATCTGTGGTTATGTTAATATCAGGGCCCCATAGGGAGACATGTCTACTACCTATCCCTAGCCCCTCCCTCATCTCCTGAGCCCTCCTCACCCTAAAGTTTCTCCCTAAACATGGTCAGGTAGGTTGCAAAGTTGATGGGCCCTTGGTCCTTCTTCTTCACTATGGCATCCAACTCCTCATTTTTGACATTGATGCAACCTGGAGGAGGGAGGTGGAGCAGGATCATGATGGGCACAGATGAACACTAAGTTCACAAGCCCATCAATCAGTGCCCTTACCTTGGTATTTCCCCAGTCTCCTATTGCTTATTGGTAGCCTGCACACAGCAACACCTCCCCCAGCCTCAAGTTCTCCCCATTACTACATCATCCAGCCAGTGCAATAAAGCTGTTCCTCATGTCCACCTTGTCAATGAAGCCATCTTGATTCTGCTCCATGATGGTGAAGTCCTGACAGAGACATGAGCCCTGAGCAGCCATGATCCACTGAGTCCAGATGGCCACACACCCTTCACCAAGACTGCTCACCTGACTTCTGCTGCCAAAGAACCTCAGTTCAGGCTCCTCCTTCCCTGAGCTCTGGGATCCACTCTCTCTGAGTGCTTACTGTAATTTAGCATTCTGGAAGGCTCCACACTCAGTCCCTCATTTCAAGACCACACCAACCCCGAGAGGGAAGCTGAGGCTCAGAGAGGGAAAGGCCTTGCCTGAGGTCACATGACATACACTCAGGTATATGTAAACGGGGCAGCAAGTGACATCTCCAGGCAAGGTGACATGCCATGATGGCCATGGAGAATGATGACAGCATGTGCAGCCACTGAGGTCTCCTTGAATAATTTTCTTTTAGAAATATTTTTATTCATTTATTTGCAAGGGAGAGAGAGAGAATGGGTGTATCAGGATGCACGAGGGTTTCTTGCCACTGCCAATAACCTCCAGATGCACATGGCACTTTGTGCATATGGCCTCATGTTGACAGTGGGGAATTGAATCCAGGCCTCAGGCTTTGCAAGCAAGCACCTTAACTGCTGAGCTATCTCTTCAGCCCTCCTTGAATAATTTCATGTGTTCTGTTAATACCCTCAAAGACCCTCTCAACCTCTTTAAACCCCTGGTTCTGAGACTTATTGAACACTGAGAAGACACTGGAGCAAGCTCCACCTTCTGCTCTCTTCCAGGCTCTGCTTGATAACTAGGAAACCAATTTCCACTTTGTCAAGAGGTCAGATAGTACCAGAGCCAGGATTCAAGTCTCAAAGCTCAAAGCAAAGCCAGGATAATTATTCAGGACATTTCTCAACCCAGGCAGGAAGTCTGCAGTGTGTCCAGCATGCAGGCCTGGGTTGCCTGCTTCAGGCCCAGTCACTTCATCCCTGTCCAGGCCACTTTTCTCTGTGGCCCAGATGGGCTCATTCCTGACCTTGGCTCCTAGGGAGGGTTTCTTGTCACTACTCCTGCCATCCTCTGCTCAGCTGGAATCTGGCCTGTTCATCAGCTAAAAGTTTTCAGACTGTTCTCAGCATAACCTTTGGGCTTTTTCTCCTACAAAATCCATCCATGGACAGGATCTCAGGATGACTCTTCTTGCCTTCCTGGGTCTCCTACTCACTCTAAATCTGCTTTAACCAGATTTCTCTCCCAACATCTGCTTCTCTCACCCAAGGACGCTTTTTTGTTAAGAATGTGGTAGATGGGCTGGAGAAATGGCTTACTGGCTAAGGTGCTTGCCTGCAAAGCCTAACAGCCCATGTGTGATTTCCTCACACTCACCTAAATCCAGATGTACAAAGTGACACATGTGTCTGGAGTTCATTTGTAGCAGATCAGGGCCATGGGGTGCCTAGCCTATCTGTCTCTCTTCTCTCTACCTCTCTGTAGCAGACAGGTTCAGGTTCGCTGAGATGAACTTCCAGACCAGGCACAGTTATGGAGGAAGGGATTTATTGAAGCTTACCAATCCAGGGGAAGTTCCATAATGGCAGAAGAAGCTGGCCTGCCTTCACAAGACCAAACAGAGAACAAAGCCACAAGCCAAAAGCCACACAGCCCAGCACACCTCAGGAACTCCAGCTAGGCCCACTTTGCATATCTTTAGATTGAAATTTCACCCACAACCACACCTTAAGATCTTCCCAGTGATACTGCCTCCAGCCAGGTGCCTGCAGATGAAAAATTACAAACTAATAAAACAATGAATGTCTTGGGGATGATCTATTCAAACTACCACACTCTCTCTGCTCTCAAAATCTTAAAAATTTAAAAATAAAAACTGTTGTGTGTGTGTGGATGTGTATTTGTATGTTCATGTGTGTGCAGTGCATGTGTGTATACAAGTATACATTCACACAGGCGGTTGGGATAAAACACAATTTTGTGGGTTAGTTCCAGGAATGCATTGGCAGTTTTTGAGATAGGGTCTCTCACTGGCCTGGAACTCACCAAATATGCTAGACTGGCTGGCCACTCAGCCCCAGGGACTCTCCTATCTCTTCCCCCAGCATTAAGATTACAAGCCTGCAGCCCCATGCCTGGCTCTTTTATATGGGTTCTGGGGATTAAACTCAGGTAGTTAGACTTACAAGGCAAACACTATTAATGAGCCTTGCCCCCAAGAACATATTTGGGATCAGGTCTTGCTATATATATCCCAGGCTGGTTTTAAACTCATGATGCTCCTTGTCATCTGCACAGCTCCCCAGGCCCCCTCCTGTCACAAGGGCTAAACTCAGTAGTCAAGAGGCAGATTATGTTAATTCAATTGCCAAACTTTATTCACTCTTCACCCATGTTAATTAAACCAAGTCCCTTTCTTCCTTTGTTCTCTCAACTACCTTGTTGCCCCTATCCCTAACCCCTAGGGCACTCACATGCAACTCCACTTGGTCAGTGGGCAGTATCCAGAGTCCATGCCTGGCTGCCTACAGGCCCCATGGGCTGCTGCTTCTACTCCCAGGTATGAACTCAGAGAGGGATGAGAACCTGTCTCTCTGGGTTGACTGACTGTGTCTGAGCTTTTGCTGGGGTTCTTCCCATTTTTCCTCAGTCACCCTGGCTGCTGATAGCCACCTGAGGGCTGGCTCATTACCATATCAGCTCACAGAGGGTCTCTGGTCAGTCTCTGGCCTTGGCCCCCAGGTTGCCATGGTGACCTTGTAACTGCTGGGTGGAGTGCCACTTATCAGAGCAGCCCAGTCTCTAGTCAGTCTCTTGCCATGGTGATCTTGCCATTGCTGAGTGAGTGCCATTTACCTCTAACTATTGCTTCTAATATTTCTCATTACTTATAACTATTCTAACAGCCCCATTTCACTTCTAACTATTGCTCCTAATACCTTCTCCAAAAGTCTTTCTGGATCCCAGTCCACTTCCCATCACTGCAGTTGCCCACGCCCCCATCATTCCTCCCACATTTCTGCCTCCAAGTTTAGAGACCTCAAGGAGTAAGATCCATTGTGCCCATGTCTGCCTGGACTTAGCTCTGTGCTGGGATCACCTCAAGTTTGTAAGCAGCTGCTCAGAATCCCCAGTTTCACTACACCACAAATGAAGCTGTGTCATGTCACTAGCCTGACTTCCTGCTTCTAGATGTTTCTTCAAAATGTCCTGTGTCCAGAGCCACTTTCCTCCCTACACTGGGCATTCACCAAGTCGTTGTCTCCAGAGCCACTAAGAGGACTTTCCCTAGAAACCATCATTCCAGCCCACAGCCTTAAACAGACAGAGGAATACCTGGTATCAGTGTTCTTATCCCAGCCTTCAATGTCCTTCCTGGCCAAGCCCTGTCTAGTTTCCCCAGTAGTGGCTTTCCCCAAATTCCTCTTCTCCAATCAAGCACTTGGTCTTCCAAGTTCCTTCTCCTCCCCTTCATTTCCCTCAGACTCCTGGGCCTGGTAGACAGCAGAGCCCCATCTACTTGTAATTAGCCTTAACTGGGTGCCTTGTCTCTGCTATTCCTTTGAAGAAAGGGGGCTGTGGGGCAGCCAAGGCCATGACACTAGGATGCTGTAAAGCTTCTATACTATTTATAAACCTTCAGACATCATAAAGAATAGGATCTTTCCTGTGAAGTTCATCTCTTGTGACTATATATAATATAATTATATGTATAATGTAAATATACATTCTACACAGATTAATAAAAAATCACTTCTGTTTGTGAGATATTTTACCTGTTCTTGGGGCTGCTTTCCATCTCATCACTCTCAGCATGTGCAGGTGCAACACACACACACACACACACACACACACACACACACACACACACTTTTCCATCCCAACTTCTCATTTCTATATCTTTCCTATTTGGGCCAGAACTTTTGCAAAGTGTAGAAGGCAATATTTTAATCCTGACTGCACAAGGCAAACATGAGATGATCCTCAACCAGGCCTCTGAGCTTCTAGCAAGCCAAGGTAAAGGTAGGAAGGGAAGAAAAGAGGAAAGGAGGAAGGCAGAAGAGGGAGGAAGGGAAGAGAGAAAGAAAGGAAGGAATGAGGGAAAGAGAGGGAAAGGAGGAGGAGAAGAATAGGAAGAAAGGGAGAAAAAAGAGGGGGGAAAGGTGTTAAGTGGCAGGATTAATGGGTGAGAAAGAGCAGGAAAATGAGGGGAAAATGGAAACAAGGAGAAAGAAAGGTTGGAGTGACTAAGGGGAGAGAAGAAAGAATGGGAAAGAAGAGGGTTTAAAGGAGAAGAATGGAAGGAAGGAAGGAAGGAAGGAAGGAAGGAAGGAAGGAAGGGGCAGTGTCAATCCCCGTGAACTGACCGTAGTGTTTCAGGCACATACAGTGGGCTTTATGGAATCTTCTGGCCCCAGGAGTCTCACCATAACACCAGGCCTCCTCAGGCCCCAGGAGTCCTGCACATGTTCTCTGGGTAGCTTGTATATGTGTGTGGGGAGGGACAAACTCTGAGCTGCAAAGCTTCTGCTTTATTTAAGCTGAACCATAGGTACTAGGGCCCCTGCATCTGCTCTCTGGTATGTGGGGTGGGACACAAGCTGTGTGAGCTGCAAAGTCCCTCCTTCCTCAGCACAGCTGCACCCAGTGTCCCATGCAAAGACACAGCTCTCACCTCAAAGGGGATTAGAGATAATTTAGTCAGGGCCAAATATGGTGACCATGGCCCAGGAACACAGATTAAGGTTACCCAAAATTCCCTGTCCAAATGTGTTAACACTGTGTCCAAATGTGTTCACAAGGTTTTCATAGTTACATAAATCAAGTCATAAATCCAGGCACTTTTATAATACATTGGTTGACCATCAGGTTGGCAGGTTTTAGCAAAGCAACGAAATCTCCATGATAGGCTTCATACTATCTGATGACATTCTTAGCCCTTGAGTTGGTGGAAGCTGGTGGTCTGTCAGTACACAGCTGCACCTCAGGTCCCAGAGCCCCCTGCGTCTGCTCTCTGAGTATTTTGGGGCCACACAAGCTCTATTAGCTGCAAGGTCCCTGCTCAGTACATCTGCAGCCCACTCATTTTCTGCCAGCCGCCCCCTCCTGACTGATGGGCGCCTCCGGCTTCCCCGTGTTGTAGGCAGGTGGTTCTGCCCATGACATCACAATGCTGTGGCTCATGCAGGCGTCCCTTAGGGGAAGTTGTAAACTTTAAAATGGTGGGAGCAGTGGGTTCTTTCTCTGAGCCTCTCTCCAGCACCTCTGTAGGGCACAAGAGGTGGCAGTGGCAGTGTTGTGTCTGTGTGCCAGAAACCGCTCAGCAGATTGTAAACTGAAGGAAGGTCGGCGTGAGCAGTGCAGAGGAAGCAGCGGGCTCATTTTCTGGAGCCTCCATCTTGTGGATGGCGGAGGAGGCAGCCATGGCAAGTCTGGGGCGCAGTGAGTGATCGGCAGCAGGTAGGAGGATCACGCAGGGGTGGAGAGGGTCACAGGCTCCTGGGAGGTGATGCGAGAAAGCCAGGCAAAGGGCTGGCCAGGCCCACACCCAGCTCCAGCGCACCGCCCTGGACATGAGCCCAAATCCACAGACACACACACACATACACACACGCACACATGCACGCCGAGTGCCGCCACAAACAGTTTTGGGCCTGGTGCACTCCGGTGACCCCAGTGGGAGGCTGAAGTAGGGCTTCCAGGTTTGAGGAAGACTGGACTACATAGAGCCTTCCTCAAAACAGAAGAGCAAAAAGGAAAGCAGAGGGGAGGAAAAAGGGGCAAAGGAAAGAGTGTGGAAAGTGTGGATAAGGTGATCTAGAGTGAGTGTAGTGAACCTGGCCCCAGTGGCACATTTTATCTCATGCCACCACCTGCCAAGTACTGAGTTTACAGGTATGTGCCACCACACCCGGGTTGCTTTGCCCAGCCTGTGTTATGGGAGGCCTATTTCAAAATCAAACAAAGAAAAACCCACAGAGAGAACAAGGAGTGTATGGAGGGCAAGGCCAGGGCAGCAGAGCCTGAGTGGGCCCCCATGGAAACTGCACAGACCCGTGAATGTACTGAGCACACCCCTCTTTGCAGGCAGCCGTTCTCATCTTTTCTGGCCATTTGGACACTTTTAATTTTCTTGTATGCAACCATCCTCTTCTTCAACTGTTTTTTTCACTATTTTTTTTCCATTTTGATATTTTTCATATAAATATTTTATAATTTATTTGAGAGAGATATAGAAAAACAGAGAGAGAAGAGAGCTATGGAGGTGAGAATGGGCACCTGGGGCTTCCAGCCATGCAAATGAACTACAGATGCATGCACCACCTTGTGCATCTGTCTTATGTGGGTCCTGGGGCACTGAACCTGGATCCTTTGGCTTTTCCTTAACCTCTAGGTGCCTTAACTACTAGGCAATCCCTGTAGCCCACATTTTATATTTTAATACATATTTATAATGTATTTTGATGGTATTCTAGAAAATCTACCATCTTTCCAGTTTCACCTCTCATTAACACACTTCTTCATTCCTATGACTCCCCATCTTAATTTTGTTCCTTTTAAAAATGTTTATTATTATGGCTAAAAACATGCGTTTTCTGTTTTGTTTTGTGTTTTCAAAGTGGGTCTCGCTCTGCTCAGGCCTGGAATTCCTGCTATGCAGTCTCAGGGTGGCCTCAAACTCCATGGCGATCCTTCCACCT
>JAEOAD010002500.1:0-13387 GCA_036365145.1 Orientallactaga sibirica
TCTGCTTCCCAGCACTGGAGACTACAGGCGAGCCGCAGCACACGGCTTTAATGTGGGTGTTGGGGATCCAAACCCAGGTCATTTTTACCCTCTGAGCCATCTTCCCAGCTCACAGCTCCATGTTAAAGTTTTTATTTTATTTTATTTTTTTATTATACAGAGATTTAGGTATCATTTAAAATGTATTGTGTTTTAGTTGATTCTGCCCCTCCTCTCTTCCTCCCTATATCTTCTCTTCTTCTGTTTGCACATTCATTCCAGGGTCCCATAATATTCTTTTATCACATTGCAATACTCAAGGGGCATAGTTTGACAGTAGGAATTCTCAAGACAATAATGGACTCCTTGTAAACCTTCATTTGTGAGGCAGAAGCAGGAAGATCACAGCAAGTTCGAGGCCAGCCTGGCCTAGATAGTGAGTTCCAGGACAGCCAGGGCTACATAGAGAAAGCCTGTTCCAAGAAAGAAAAAAAACAAACAAAACAAAACAAGCACCCAGCCACACAACAAAAAGATTTGACAATGACATGGTGCATGTTTCTAGTAGAGTGGCTATGTCAGTTGACATAGAACTTCCTGAAGTGGTGAGCTGAGCACCAAGTCAGTTCTTTGCACATGTCTTTTCTGAGAATGTATCCGGGATACTTTTTTTCTGAGAGTGTAAGTAGAAGTGTCCTAAATATCCTGAAAGGGTTTTACTACAAGAAACATATGTTCCTCCAGTCGGGGGTGAGCGTTTGATGCTTTACTGTGTTACCAGCTGAGTTCCACCAGGTGGAGCGATCACATAAGCTATGGTACATGAACCGCACACTGAGGATTTCTCATTGCGGCTCAACTGCGGCTCTGCCCCACTTGACTGACATTGTAACTTGATTCAGAGTGAGGAAGTGAAGTCTTTGCCAAATCAACGAGTGAGGTGACCAGTGCGCTGTCTTCACTGCTTGTGCATGGAACGTTGTGAGCCACAACGCACTGAATCTCAACACCCAGCTCCTTGCAGCAAAAACTGTGTGGCATTTGTAAGAAAAGGAATGAAATTTGAGATTTCTGCTCTGTAGGTAGGAATGTATTGACATTCTGGTGTTTAAAAAGTTTTTTAGGAAATCAACCACGAGTCTGAGAAAATTTAAACGTTGTACAAGTAAAAGCAGATTTGGTTTAATGGTGACCTGGGAGCTGCTCTTGAAATATTTTTCCATGGAGTTTATACTCTGTATCTATCTTGAGTTGAGGACATTAGAAAGCAGGCTTTATTTATTTATGTGCAGGTGGTGTGTGTGTGTGTGTGTGTGTGTGTGTGTGTGTGTGTGTGTGTAGGCATGCCAGTCTCTTGCTACTGTAAACACGTGATCTTCTGTTTTTATGTGGGTGTTGGAGACTTGAACTCAGCCTGGCAGGATTTACAAGCAAACACCTTTAACTGCTGGGCCATCTCCCAATTCCCTGAAAGCAAGAATTTTGACATCTAAGTATGCTTGAAGTAGTTTAATGAACCTGTTTTCATATAGAATTCATTTTGTAGTTCTATTATACCTGAACTGCAAAATTATCAAGTAATGAACATAAAGGTAATTCAGAGGCATTACTAGAAAGAATAATTCCAAACTCATAATAAAGGCAGCAATTATGTTTATCAGCACTATTATTTAAGTGCTGGGAAATATATTGTAAGTGACATACTATTAGTTAGTGTAAGATAATATTTCATTTTTTCCTTTAAGCTTTTAAATGCCTCTAAATCAAGAAATGATTAATCCTTTCCCTAGGCTTCTTTGGCTTTCACGGATAGAACAGTGGCATCTAAGAACAACGGGTGGAAAAATCACATCTAACAGAAGTGTATTGCTTTTAATTATAAATGTATACCCAAACTACTCAATCACTATTTGTGTTTCTAAAGAATCATCAGAAATCTTGGTGCTTTAATTTTTAATTTATTGGGAAATGAGAGAGAATGAATGAGAATAGGCACCCCAAGGGCCTTTGGCCACTGCAAATGAACTCAGATGCCTGTCCTACTTGGTGCATTTGGCTTTACCTGGGCACTGGGAATCCATTATAAGAGATAGAAAAGAATAAGGAAAAGATGCAGTTTACAGAAGTAGAGAGGAAGCAATAGAACTCAGGATGAAATATTGTTCCTATGACGTCTCAGGGGGAAAACGCTGTTGAGTCATGTTTGCACATGATTAAATGCTCATGTTAGGAAAGTGAAGTGCATCATGGGATGTTTGTACAAATATAAGTAAGTCAATAAATCAGCAGATCTATTGTGCATATCACAGCAAGCATATAAGACAATGCAACGATAATGAAGAAACAAAGACTTAAAAGAGCTGTTGACTTGCCTCTCTTCTGAATCTGTATTAAAGCTCCCTTAGTCTTTTGAGAGAACTGGAGAAATAAAATCCTCTGGAGTCAAAGTGGGTTATGAGGATGCTGCATGGTGTTTGGCGAATCTCAAGGCTGTAATGGCTAATCTGACCTTTCTGTTTGCTTCTCCAACGTGGGTTTTGAGAGAGGGATTAAACACGTTCCAAAAACAGGGCTGGCTCCTGAATGTTACAGCTAAACACTCCAGGCTTCACTGGTTTCACACAGCTGGAGAAACTGGGAGTTTCAACAACCCCTATTATAAATTTAGCTGAAGTGAATTGGAAAGAGTTGCATTGACTGTCCTTGGTATTTTTTACAAAAGGGATTAGGTTAGACTCATGACAAAATAGCAACAAGAACAACAACAAAACAGAGATTTTTTCCCTACAGAAAGAGCATTGCCCACCCTGTGCCATAGCTTTATTTCTGCCATCTGGAAGATGATGGTAGTTGCTTATAACTGCCCCTCACAAGCATCTAAGCATAGTCTCCAAAACAATGACTTTGCTGTGTGTGTGTGTGTGTGTGTGTGTGTGTGTGTGTGTGTGTGTGTGTGTCCCCTGTCCTCCTAGAAGGTACAGAATGTGCATGGCACAGAGGGTGCTCAGTACATATTGGTGACAAGAATAAATGGATAAATGGTCATGATTGATTTTATCTTTTGGTGAGATTTGATAAAGGGATGGGGGTAAAACATTCGAGATCAGATTCACTATAATATTTTAATGCAATGACATTCCACTTTGATTTGGGAATCAGGTATATTCTCAGTGTTAACTAATGCTTTCTGTATCGAAGGCCCTCCTGTGTCCTCCTCTTAAAAGGAGGGGTCTGCTATTGTTTGTCAGAATGTAAATTAGTGCAGACATTATGGAAACAGTGTGAGGATTTTCTACTAAAATGGTTCACACAGCCATCCCACTATGAAGTATATGTCCAGAGGAAGTGAAATTAAAATCAGTATATAGCACAGAACCAGGCATGATGGCATGTGACTGCTTCTTGGCACTCTGAAGTCTGAGGGGCAACAGGATAATAAGGCTAACCTGGTTTGTAGAAAGATCCTGCTTCACAAGAAAAAAAAGAAAATAAAAAGAAAGAAAAAGAAAAGAAGAAAAGACAAGAAAAAAGCAATTTTAGCTACAATGTCTGCAGCAGCCAGAATATGCAATCAACATAAATTTCCAAAACAGATTTATGGATAAAAAGGGACCGTAAGTGTGTATGTGTACAAATGTCACCAGCATGACACATTCCATTCCCTCATTTCAACATGGATGAAGTAGAGATGATTATACTCAATGAAATAATCAGCACAGAAAGAGAGCATCTTAGGATCACATCCACAAGTGGAAGGTATGGAAATGGTCTCACAGTTGGCAGTACAAAGTGGTGACCAGAGGCTGGGGGTGGGGTGCGGTGGGAAGGTTAGTTCATGGAAAAGAGTTGTTGCTTGATACAGGGGATACATTTTACACTCTACACCACAATATGATGAATGCGACAAACAAATTAATGATGGTGATGAATTTGTGCACATGAATGAAGATAGCGTATCATATCTCGTAAATATATACAGGCAGCATATGCCAATCAAAACTCAATAAAGCTGGGCATGGTGGCGCACGCCTTTAATCCCAGCACTCAGGAGGCAGAGGAAGGAGGATCGCTGAGAGTTCCGAGGCCCCTGAGACTACATAGTTAATTCCAGGTCAGCCTGGACCAGAGTGAGACCCTACCTTGCAAAACCAAAAAAAAAAAAAAAAAAAAAAAAACTCAATAAAATACACAATTTGTGAGCTCTAGGTGGCTAAAAACATTTGCTATGATGCTTGATGAGTGGAGTTCAAATCCCCAGAACCTACCTGCATGCAGGATGAGATGGGACATGTGTCTGTCCAACACACCTACAGTTATATATAACTGTTACTTCCACTGCCTAGCATTTTTTCTGCTTTCCCACAAAGGTCATCGGACCAGTTTGAGTTGGATTTTGGTGCAGGATGAGAGATGTGGGTCTAATTTTGTTTTTCTTGCAATCGGGTTCCCCCTGCATTCCTGAATCTGAAGAATGAACACGTTTCAGTCAACTCCCAAAGGCTATTCCAGCTCACCCTTTTCTTCTCTCCTTTTACTGTCTCCTGCCTGGGTAATTATGCGTGGCTCCCTTCTCTGGGGGGGAAGGGAGCAGAGCACTGTTTCCTTCATCTGGATGGTTTTCTGCTTGCCTTTGGTTTATCATTTGGGGTCACATCTCACTGTAATTACATGTATGATTTCCATCTGGTCCCTGAATCTACCACTTGTGTATTTCCTCACACTCCAGATCCACCATGGTGAGCGCTCCTCTAACTCCAGGCCTTCCACCTGTGTAATTTCTCTCGACTTGGGCTAAATCCATTGGTGTGACTCTCTTCTCTCTACTCCTCCTCTCAATCGCTTGGTCTTGCTTTGCTGTTTTTTTCTCTCTGCTATTCTTCTCTAAGCCACTACCACTTATTTGCCCTCTTAATGTTCTTTCCTGGGGAAACTCAAAGTGGATGCTGTGTTGTTCCTTCTAAATCTCCTACATAAGCATGTATGCGTTCTATTTTCCACGTGTTTATGGTTCTGCCCCAGCCATGTCTCTAATGAATGTGATGGACTCTGCTGTGTCTTCCACGTGGGTCTGTGTTTCCCACTTCCCAACGTGCTGGTGCCTCTGCTCTGGACTTCTTCCTGATCCCAGTTTCCTTTAGGTAAACCCCACTATTTGTGATTTCTCCCTAAATCAACTTAATGATTCATAAAATGATCCTTCTTGAGTTCATCTTTATTTAATTCTTTTTGTTAGAGATAGGACAGGGCCCAACATTTGGGTTCATAAAATTTGGGGGAATACCACCATGTGGTAGTTTGAATCGATGGCCCCAGTGCATTCAGGGTTTTATAAGTTTGTGTGTGCATCTGCATCCACCTGGCTGGAGGCAAGGTCACTGGGTGGATCTTAAAGGTGTGGGGTGGGTTTGAGATTCCATTGTAAGGGATATCCAAAGTGGGCCCAGTTCCTGAGGTATGCTGTGCTTTTGGCTTTGGCTTTGCTCTCTGTGTTTGGTCCTGGAACGGCAAGCCAGCTTCTTCTGCCATTATGGAACTTCCCTGTGGATCTGTAAGCTTCAATAAATAATATCACTTCCTCCATAACTGTGCCTTGTCTGGAAGTTTATCTCAGAGAACCCACAGCTGTCTGCTACCTCCCAAACCCCAAAATCTTGTGTCACCACTTTTCATTGTCATTCTGTCTTGTGTTTTTGTTGCTATTTGGTATTGAAGTGCTTTGACTCATTTCATTTTCTTTGTGTAACTTCTGCAGTATACATGGGGTTACTTTAGCTTGACATGTAAATAAACTAGTCCATTTTTAAGCTGATAACAAGTGGCAAGTTCAGTTGTATACAAAAGTTCTACATTTTAACTCCTCTCTCCCTCTTCCCTTTATGTTGGTGTCACAATTTAGATCTACTTATATTGTTTATGTTTTAACATATTTTGAGTCCTTTTAAAGATTCTATTCATGTATTTTGCTTCTTGGGGGGTTCGAGGTAGGGTCTCACTCTAGTGAAGGCTGATCTGAATTAACTATGTAGTCTCAGGGTGCCTCAAACTCATGGCCATCCTCCCACCTCTGCCTCCTGAGTGCTGAGAGTAAAGGCATGCACCACCATGCCTGGCTAACTATTTTTGCTTTATATTTATTTAGAGAGAAGGGGAGAGAGAGAATGGGCATATCAGGGCCTCCAACCATTGCAAACAAACTCCAGACACATGAGCCACCATGTGCATCTGGCTTATGTGGGTACTGGGAATCAAACCTGTGTCCTTAGGCTTTGTAGGCAAGCACCTTAACTGATAAGCAATTTCTCCAGCCCTATTGAAGTTAAAATATATGAGAAAGAGAGAGGCAGAGAGAGAGAATAGGTGCACCAGGGCATCAGCCACTGCAAACGAACTCAGACACAGGCGCTCTCTTGTGCATCTAGCTTATGTGGGTCCTGGAGAAATGAACTGGGATCCTTTTGGCTTTGCAGGCAAGTGCCTTAACTGAGAAACCATCTCTCCAGCCCTATTGTGTTCTTAAAATATATTTATTGAGAGGCGTGGTGGGGAGAATGGGTATCACTAGAAATGACCTCCATATACATGCACCACTTTGTGCATCTGACTTCACATGGAGATTGAGGAATTGAACCCAGGCTATCAGCCTTTGCAAGCAGCACCTTTAACCACCAAGCAATCTCTTCAGCACTTTGATAGTCCTTTGAAAAGTGGATTCTTTGGCATGTGCACGTGGATAGTAATATGTGATATGATGTATGAGGTATATTCCGATGTGTGTGTGTGTGTGTGTGTGTGTGTGTGTGTGTGTGTACATATGCTCTGTACATGTGCATGAAGAAGACTGAGGAGAAAGTTGTCCCCTCCCTACCATTCATCCCCTGTGGTTAGACTTCATCAGATCAGCAGAGCTCCAAGCTTTCTGAGATAGAAGCTGGTTCCATGGACAGTTCCAAAACTGTTGGGGCACTGGACACATAGAATAACTCTTAATACCCAGAGGGAAGCATAGAGCTTAGGTTTTTAAATTACTGCTCTGTGCTGAAAGAATTATTATTATTATTATTATTATTATTATTATTCATTTTTGGCTTTTCAAGGTAGGTCTCACTCTAGTCCAGGCTGACTTGGAATTAACTATGTAGTCTTAGGCTGGCCTCACATTCTGGTAAATCCTCCTACCTCTACCTCCCTAGTGAGTATTGGGATTAAAGGTGTGTGCCACCATGCCCAGCAGGGAGAGAGATGGGTGTGCCAGGGCCTCTAGCAGCTGCATACAAATCCCAGATGCATGCACCACTTTGTGTAAACTGGATTTACGTGGATTCTGCAGAGTCAAACAGGTCATTAGGCTTGGTAGGCAAGTGCCTTCACCACTGGGTACTTTCTCTAGCCCTCAAATAATTTGTTCTTTCATCTTATTTGCTCTGTGGATTAATAGGGTGGAATTTATGGTGTCTATTAACCCAATCCACTAACTCTGGTCTACAGGTAGGAAGACAGTGTTGGTGTCCTCAAGGCTCCAAGATGGGTAAGACAGGAGCCAAATCCTTTAGGCAATCCATTCAAAACATAGGAGCACTAAATGTATGAGCCAACCCTGTCCCTACATTGAGGCTAGGGCCTGTTCCCAGATCTCTTGCACTGCATTTGGAGCACAGAGTCTGGAAACGGTATTCAGTTACTTTGCCACATTTGAATACCTTGCCTCTCTGAAGTTGTACTTTTGCCTAGTAGTCATGAATACTGCTTAGAAGCAGGTAAAATCACTTTCAAGACGGGAAGAAAGAGGTCTGGAGAGAAGGTTTAGCAGTTAAGGTGTTTGCCTGCAAGCCAAAGGATTCTGGTTCCACTCCCCAGGACCCACATAAGCGAGATGCACTGGGGCTTATTGGCCATCTTGGAGTTCATTTGTAGTAGCTGGAGGCCCTTTGGGGCCATTTCTCTCTCTCTCTACCTGCCGATTTTTTTTGTTTTTTTTTTTTTTTTCAAGGTAGGGCTCTCACTCTAGCCCAGGCTGACTACAAATTCACTATGTTCTCTCAGGCTGGCCTCGAACTCATGGCGATCCTCCTCCCTTTGCCTCCCGGGTGCTGGCATTAAAGGTGTGCGCCCACCACGCACAACTGTCCACTACCTATTTCTGTATCTCTGTCTCTCAAATAAATAAAAATATTTTTAAAAAGATTGAAAGAAGGAGTTGGAGAGATGGCTCAGCAATTAAAGTGCTTGCTTTCCAAGCCTGTTGGCCCAGGTACAATTCACAGCCACCCATGGAAAGCCTCATGTTCGTTTGCAGAAACAAGAAATCTTCACATATACCCCATACAAAAAAATCAAGGAGCTTTTTTTTGAGGTAGAGTCTCACTCTGTCCCAGGTTGACCAAGAATTAACTATGTAGTCCCAGGGTGGCTTCGAACTCACAACAACCCTCCTGCCTCTGCATCCCTAGTGCTGGGATTAAAGGCGAGCGCCACTTTGCCTGGCTAGAACATTTTTTAAAAAGATAAAGAAGATGCCAGCTTTTGGGGGCAGGTTTTCTTTTCTTTTTCTTTTTCTTTTTCTTTTTTTTAACAGATGCCCTAGACCACTATCTTAAGATAATTGTGTGTTAAGACTGAATACTCTTTCAATCCCAACAGCATCAGTGTTTCTTGCTGAAAGAAACTATTTCATATTTTTCTCTGTGGAGCATGTAGCAAAGTATTACATACTTAATAGTTTTCAATGTAAACTCACGATACAAAACTGGAAAGAGGAAAAAGTTAGTTATAGGTAGAAAGAATGACAAGTAAGGAAAAGATCTGATATGACAAGCTAGCTATCTATTTAGCCACAAATCAAAAGTTAAGCTTATAACACTTTGTATGGACTCTTAGGCTTTTGCAGTGCTAACGACGATGACCCTGGCCTGAATCACCAGGTCACAACCCAGCCTCCGTGGGTGTTTTAAAAGTTGTTGAATGAGTATTGCAAGCAACCATTAGCAATGATTATGCTGTTTAGCTAAAATATATTTGTTTTTAAGTCATAGTCTGACTTGACTACAGGACTGTTTCCCTAGACAACTATATTCATGTATTCATGCAGGTAACATTTCATAAAAGAGCATAATTTTTGCTTCATTCATATTCCCCAATGAGAATCACATCATCTTCACTCTGCTACCAGAACATAAAGCGAGCTCTTTGTTCTGCCTGGAAAGGTGATGTGGGATGAACCTAGCCTGCCTTGGTTTGTTCATATCATCTGCATATTAGTGTTAGTGAAAGAGTCTGTCCAGGCAGGTGCTCTTCCCAGCTCTTGGTGGTGCTGACACAGAGGAACATTGTGTTTTATATCTTACAAGGCTAAGGAGATGAAACAGCCTTTCACAACAGGTTATACAAGCATGCAGTAAATTAAATAGTCCTATCATGGGTGTGTGTGTGTGTGTGTGTGTGTGTGTGTGTGTTCACATCAACTTGTTGGGCGTAATGTTATAACATATTTTAACTGATGAAAAATGTAAAGTAACAAGTTCTTGTATCTCTGGAGTCTATCACTCTGTGATTTCCCACTCTATTTTTATTATCGTTTTATTTGTGTTCCAGCTCAACCCTGCTTGTTATTTAATAATGAGTGTACTTATGCATAACATAATGTTATGTATATTAAATATAATTGAAGAAAATTTGATTCATTGTACTTTAAGGCTGATAAGAGAAAAATCAGTGATGAAAATAAATTCATGTTTTGGATACAGATTCATTAAAAGAAATTAATTCTAAGACTACAACAGAGTGTCAAATCTAGATTTTCCTGTTTTCTTTAATTGCTATGTTTATTTTGTCCTTATTCAGAAATTGGAAAGATTAAAAGGATGGGATCCTTTGGCCTATTTTTCTACTCTTAAGGGATAAGACAAATATTAATTAATAAAACAGTATCAGGGATCATAAAGGGGTGACAGGTTATGGCACCTTCTAAACCAAAGATAGCAGGAGAGAACTTAGTGATGTAATAGAGGGGAAGAAGACTTATTATTATTATTATTATTATTATTATTGTTTTGTTTTTAATTGTTTTTGTTTTGAGGTAGGGTTCACGCTAGCCCAGGCTGACCTGAATTTTACTATGTAGTCTCAGGCTGGCCTTGAACTCACAGCAGCAATCCTCCTACCTCTGCCTCCTGAGTGCTGGGATCAAAGGCATGCACCACCAAACTTGCTCAGATATTTTTAATATAATAGGATCCATGATAGCCTTTCCAGAAAAATAACGAAGCTAAGACAATCATGCCTTTATAAAAGCAATAAGCATGCACAGTTTTCAAAATCAACATTTTCAAAAATCTGGAAACTCTTCCAGACTTGTATAATTTGAAGAACATTCATTCATGAAAAAAAAAAAAAAAAAAAAAAAAGACTAACTCTTGGTAAGGCCATGAGATTTGAAGTGTCTTAACTCACCTGATTCTCATTCTCCTCTTATCTGGAGATAGGTCAATTGAGATTTTCCTCACCTTACAGAACAACATCAAGCCTCAGACACATTAAGACCCACACTGTGAAGGGGACTGGCAGATGCATAATGGGCCTCAGAAAGGGAGGAGAAAGCAACAGGAACCAAAAGAATGCTGGAGGAAATGGTATTTAAAATTCCCAGGTGATTTGAAAGTCATCAATGTGTGTAATAAAGAAGAAGAAAAAGGAGCAGTGGGGGGAAACTCTACATTAAAAGAAAAAGGCAAAGAAGATACACATGTAGACACCATCTAATCTCACCGCTCAAAGCCAACGGGGAAGACAGAACACAGCAAGCAGAGAGAGAACCAAGTCTTTGTGTGCAAAGGGGGCTCAATACAACTGACAGTTAACTTCTCAACAAAATCTGTGAGGCTAGGAACGAGATACAATGCACCCAGAGCGCTAAAAGCAAAACAGAAATGCTATGCAAGAAGAGGGTAAGTTAAAACACTGCAAAAAAAAATTCCTTCAAAGATGAAGACGTTTAAGCACTCTAAGACTAAACCATGAAAAGATAATTTGATTCTACCAGATCTGCCTTAAGAGGGAAATAAATGAATGGAAGTTCTTTAATTCAATAGAAAGGACACTGAAAGTTAACTTCAGTCACACAAGAACTAAAGCGCTTGTGAAGATTAATGAAGATTAGAGTACTGTGAACGTTTCCAGGATCAAAATGGAGTCACTTATGTTAAAACCTGAGAAAAAACAAAGTAGGCAAGAGGTTATGAAGAGATTTCTTGACAATATCCCTAATAGCTGGGATTAGCACAGAAGGCATCAAGATGTACAACCTTGAACAAAAGGTCACTAGGCCTTATACAAAAAATACTTGTGTGGGGACATGGTTCACATCTGCCTATCCACTTTGGACTGACACACCTGTCATTATTGGTCCTCATATTCCATTTTCCAACTCTTTTTTTTCCACTTTTAGTTTTAAATTTTATGTTTTCTTGGCTTTGGTCCCATGAATATGCTTACATATATTTCTATTATAGTGTTCATTTATTAATAAATTTATTATTTTGAAGAACCTCTGGTACTTAGATTAAGAGCAGAAATAAAACAGAGAATAGAGAAACAATAAATTAATGAAACCCCAATTTTTAAGAACAAAATTAAGTAAACATACTGTGAAATAGATTGGTCAGGGGAAAAAAAACAGTAAGACTCAAGTACTAAAACCAAAACTGGAAAAAAAATCACTTTTACCAGGGGGTTTATTCCAGGGCAAGATGACCAATATTAAGAAATGCTCAGCCAGCAGTGGTGGCGCAAGCCTTTAATCCCAGCACTCAGGAGGCAGAGGTAGGAGGATAGCCATGAGTTTGAGGCCACCCTGAGACTACAGAAGTGATTCCAGATCAGCCTGAGCTAGAGTGAAACTCTACCTCAAAAAGCAAGCAAACAAACAAACAACAAGAAAAAAATGCTCAATGCAGGGAAGCGATAGAAAGGGGTAAATAATGTTTTGACATGTGAAAGTAAAGTGTTACACCATGCTAGCAAAAAAAGATGAAAAGCCACATGATAATCTTAATGCATTAAAAAAATGACAAAATTCAACACCCTTTTATGATAAAGACACTCAGAAGCTGACTAATATTTAGACCAGAGCTCTATCATCTTTATTTTAAAAAAATTACTGGAGATGGCACAACTATTACTTTTGTGTGGGGCAGATAAGTGGATAGAGACAGGTCTCAGTAGGCTGTCCTGAACTTGAAATCCTTCTGCTTTTGGTCTCAGAATACTGGGATTGTAGCTGGCTGGGCTGCACTGGCCCACTGCAATCATATTTTAATGGTAAAACGGGCATTCTTGTTCTTTAAGAGAAGGGGACAAGCATGTTTACCTGTCTAACTCAATATTGGACTGGAATTGTTACACAGGATAATTGGTAGGAACAAAGGCATTAAAAAAGCATGGATGGAAAATGAGAGGAAGAAGCAAACAATTTCCTGCTTATCAATATAATCTTGGCTGGGTGTGGAAGTGCGCCTCTAATCCCAGCACTCGGGAGGCAGAGGTAGGAGAGTCACTCAAGTGAGTTAGAGGCCACCTGAGAGTACATAGTGTGAATGCCAGTTCAAGAAACCATATTAATATACAGAAAACAACTGTATTGCTATAATTCAGCAATGATCAATATCAAAGTGAAATTAAGAAGACACCATCCCATCTTAGTACTATGATGAAATTCAATACTAAGAAACAGAGGTGACAAAAGAAGTACCAGCTTAGGAAACTGAAAATTACAAAAATAGCTGGGTGAGGTCATACACGCCTTTAATCCCAGCACTCTAGAGGCAGAGGTAGGAGGATCACAGTGAGTTTGAGGCCAGCCTGGGACTACAGAGTGATTTCAGGTCGGCCTGGGCTAGAGTGAAGCTTTACCAAGGTAGTAAATGAGAAAGACAGAAGAAGACCGTGCCATCCCCTACAGCTGTGGAAAATCATATAAACATCAGGCCCTGGGCTTTCATTATAACACCCCTTCTTAGATAATTACTGCAGGATTAATTTACAGAGTCAGGAGGCCCCACTCAATCCCAAATTCATTCATTTTAGGTCACACTTTGGCAGAAAACCTGTAACAAAAGGCCAAACCTTTATCCACTGAGTCTTTTATTTGTAACTAAACAAAAGTCTTGACAAGTAGTATAATTTGCATCAAGCAGGGCTATACCAAAGGCTGATTAGCAGTTTTTCATTTTTTAAAAAATAAAGATTTGTTGACCTTGGAGTGTGCTGTGGAGGACTTCTCATTTTGAATTTCCAAACACTTGGATACTAATAGGTCATTTTCTTACCAGTTCAAGCATTGTATTTTTAGCATTATGAATCTGACCAAGAACAGGCAACACAATTTTTAAAAATTAATTTATCTTATTTATGTATT
>JAEOAD010001013.1:0-13187 GCA_036365145.1 Orientallactaga sibirica
TAAGGTGCTTTCCTGTGAAGCCTAAGGACCCAGGTTTATTTCCCCAATAAGCCACATAAGCCAGGTACACAAGGTGGCTGTTTTAGTCAGGTTCACATTGCTGGCAGAAAGCACCTGACCAAGAGCAGCTTGTAGGGAAAAAAAGAAAAGACTTTTTTGCTTACAAACTCAAGGGCAAGCTCCATGATGGCAGAGGAAAAATGACAGCATGAGGAAAGATGGACAACACCTACTGGCCAACATCAGATGGACAACAGCAACAGAAGAGTGGGCCAAACACCAGCAAGGGGAAACTGGCTAAAATACCAATAAGCCTGCCCCCATCAATACACTGCCACCAGGGGGCTTTAATTTCCAAATATCCATCAGCTGGGAACCTAGCAGTCTGAACACCTAACTTTATGAGGGACACCTGAATCAAACACCCCAGAGGTGCATGCATCTGGAGGCATTCATTTGCAGTGGTTATAGACCCTCATTCTCCCCGCTCACAAATAAGTAAAATGTTTTTTTTAAATATATGTATTGGGGCTGGAGAGATGGTTCAGTGGTAAATGCACTTGCCTGCAAAAACCTAACAACTCAGGTTCAATTCCCCTGTACCCATATAAAGCCAGATACACAAAAGAGCACATGCATCTGGAGTTCATCTGCAGTGGCTACAGGCCCTGGCATGCACATTCCCTTTCTCCTTGTAAATATTTTTTTTAAAAAAAGAGTATATGTCAGAGGAAGATGAGCATCACTGTGCACCCCTATAATTCCCATTGAGAACAGTGAGGCAGGAGCATCCTGAGTTGGAGGCCAGCCAGTGATACATAATGCGACCTCACCTGTAAGTAAAAATAAAAAGAGCCAATGGTGTAGCTCAGTGCAAAAGAACTTGCTTAGCACACACTAGACCCTGGGTTTGATAGCCAGGAACAGAGGATAAGCACTGACAGTTACTCCAATTTAGCTCCAAATAAGAGTAAAACTGCTTTGCCTTCTGGAGAGAGAGTGCATATAGACCAGCAGCACAAGGCTTGGTGTGTACACAGAACATGAAGTGTTCTGACATTATTACTCCCTGCACAGGGGCTCAGCTGTGAGGGAGACCAAAGGTGTGCACCAAGCGCTGCCAGCAAGAAAGACAAGGGAATAGTCTCCTCCTCTCCTTAGTCCTGGACAATGTCCTGTAAAAATATACACATCTCCATAGCACAGCCAAACCATCATTGCCTCAACTTCTGCAGAGATGTGAAGAAATATTTATTCACCCCAAATAAGGTGCCAATGAGAGACCAAAGAAATAATGCCATTCAAGTCCAGCCCAGTGAGTCAGTGAGTGTATTGGAGTTATTTAGAGGAATATGGATGAGGGGATATTTACAGGCACATGGATGACTGGAAAGCACCTGTATCAGTAAAAGTTCCACCTCCCATGGGTGACAACTCATGAAAGCTGTATCCCTGGAGATGCTTGTAAAATGTGAAGGGATCTTGACCATTTGGAATGTCTCCTCTTCCCAGATATTGTTACTGTTTACATAACCTTATGTAGGGAGCTTGTGAAGCTTGTGACTTTAAGGAGCTTTCTGAGATTTTCAAGTTTTGTCCAGTTACTGAACATGGTTTCTCTAACTTCCTGAGTCTTACAGAGATTCCTCTATGGTGGGAAGAAGCACTCTGAAATGCTGTTTTTGGGTACACATAGTCATTACACCCATGAATTTATAGCAGCTTAAATTTACTGCAAAGATTGAACCTGTCAATACATCACTTTCATGGCGGAAGGATACATGTGACTCCACACCTCTAGAGAAGCTCATTGCACCTAATGATTGCTGGGAAAGGGGAGTCATGTTCATCAGTTGTGTACCTACTGGTAAATTGCCCATCCTGTTAAATCACCATACTCATTCAAGAAACCCTAATTTAACTCAGTGGGGTTTAAAAAAAAGGAATGAGGAATACCTGCAACCCCACTGAGGAGTGTCCCTAATGGAAGTGGGGGGTGATGATGGGAAAAGAGGGTACCAACACATGATTTATCTCTACAAAGCATGTTGTTAATAATAATAAGAGCCAGGCGTGGTCTTGCACGCCTTAATCCCAGCACTCATGAGGCAGAGGTGGAAGGATCGCCATGAGTTTTAGGCCACCCTGAGACTACATAGTGAATTCCAGGTCAGACTGAGCTAGATCGAGACCCTACCTTGAAAAAACAAAACAAAACAAAAAAACAAAACAAAAACCAATGTTGTTAATAATAATAATAAACATTTTTTTAAAGGAACAAAATTAAGATGGGGAGTCATAGGTGTGAAGAAGTGTATTAATGAGAGGTGGAAACTGGAAAGATGGTAGATTTTCTAGGAATAGTATCAAAATACGTTATAAATATGCATTAAAATATCAAAATGTGGGCTACAGGGATTGCCTAGTAGTTAAGGCAACTAGAGGTTAAGGCAAAGCCAAAGGATCCAGGTTCAATTCCCCAGGACCCACATAAGACAGATGCACAAGGTGGTGCATGCATCTGTAGTTCATTTGCATGGCTGGAAGCCTTGGTGTGCCCATTCTCACCCTCCATAGCTCTTCTCTCTCTGTGTTTCTCTCTATATCTCTCTGAAATAAATAAATCATAAAACACTTGTAAAAAATATCAAAATGGAAAACAATAGTGAAAAAAACCAGTTGAAGAAGAGTATGGTTGCATACAAGAAAATGAAAAGTGGCCAAATGGCCAGAAGAGATGAGAACAGCTGCCTGCAAAGAGGGGTGTGCTCAGCACTCACGGGCCTGTACAGTGTCCATGGAGTCCACTCAGGCTCTGCTGCCCTGGCCTTGCCCTCCATACACTCCTTGTTCTCTGTGTGGTTTTTCTTTGTTTGATTTTGAAATAGGGTCTCCCATAACACAGGCTGGACTCAAAGTGACCTGGAGTGATGGCACATACCTGTAAACTCAGTACTTGGCAGGTGGAGGCATGAGATAAAATGTGCCACCAAGCCAGGTTCACTACACTCACTCTAGATCACCTTATCCACACTTTCCACACTCTTTCCTTTGCCCCCTTTTTTCCTCCCCCTCCGCATTCCTTTTTGCTCTTCTGTTTTGAGGAAGGCTCTATGTAGTCCAGTCTGCCCTCAAACCTGGAAGCTCCTACCTCAGCCTCCCACTGGGGTCACCAGAGTGCACCAGGCCCAAAACTGTTTGTGGTGGTGCTCGTGCGTGTGTGCATGTGTGTGTGTGTGTGTGTGTGTGTGTGTGTGTGTGTGGTCTGTGTGGATTTGGGCTCATGTTCCAGGGCGGTTCGCTGGAGCTGGGTGTGGGCCTGGCCAGCCCTTGCCTGGCTTTCTCAAAGCACCTCCCAGGGAGCCTGTGACCCCTCTGCCCAGCGTGATCCTCCTACCTGCTGCCGATCACTCACACGGCCCCCAGACTCGCCATGGCCACCTCCTCCGCCATCCCACAAGATGGAGGCTCCGGAAAATGAACTCCGCTGCTTCCTCCACACTGCTCACTACGTCCTGCCTTTCAGTTTACAATCTGCTGAGCAGTTTCCCTGGCACACAGACACAACACCACCACTGCCACCTCTTCTGCCCTACAGAGGTGCTGGAGAGAGGCTCAGGAGAAAGAACTCCACTGCTCCCACCATTTTAAAGTTTACAACTTCCCTAAGGATGCTCTGCCTGAGCCACAGCATTGTGACGTCATGGGCAGAACCACCTGCCTACAACACGGGGAGGCCGGAGGCACCCATCAGTCAGGGGGGGGGCTGGCAGAAGATGAGTGGGCTGCAGCTGTACTGGAGCAGGGACCTTGCAGCTAATAGAGCTTGTGTGGCCCAAAACACTCAGAGAGCAGATGCAGGAGCATCTGGGACCTGAGGTGCAGCTGTGTGTACTGACAGACCACCAGTTTCCACCAACCCAAGGGCTAAGAATGTCATCAGATAGCATGAAGAAGCCTATGGTGGAGATTTCGTTGCTTTGCTAAAACCTGCCAACCTGATGGTCAACCAATGTATTTGAAAAGTGCCTGAATTTATGACTTGATTTATGTAACTATGAAAACCTTGTGAACACATTTGGACACATTGTTAACACATTTGGACAGGGAATTTTTGGTAACTTACATCTGTGTTCCTGGGCCATGGTCACTCATATTTGGCCCTGGACTAAACTATCTCTAATCCCCTTTTGAGGTGAGAGCTGTGTCTTTTGCATGGACACTGGGGTGCAGCTGTGCTGAAGCAGGGACTTTGCAGCTCACACAGCTTGTGTCCCACCCCGCACATACCCAGAGAGCAGATGCAGGGGTTCCTGGTACCTATGGTTCAGCTAAAATAAAGCAGAAGCTTTGCTGCTCCCAGAGTTTGTCCCTCCCCACACACATATACAAGCTTACCCAGAGAACAGGTGCAGGACTCCTGGGGCCTGAGGAGGCCTGGTGTGATGGTGAGACTCCTGGGGCCAGAAGATCCCATAAGCCCACTGTATGTGCCTGAAACACTGTATGTGATTGACCTTCCTTCCTTCCTTCTTCCTTCCTTCCTTCCTTCCTTCCTTCCTTCCCTTCCTTCCATTCTTCTCCTTTAACCCCTCTTCTTTCCCATTCTTTCTTCTCCCTTAGTCACGCCAACCTTTCTTTCTCCTTGTTTCCATTCTTCCCCTCATTTTCCTGCTCTTTTCTCACCCTTTCATCCTGCCACTTAACACCCTTTCCCCTCTTTTTCTCCCTTTCTTCCTATTCTTCTCCTCCCTTTCCCTCTCTTTTCCCTCATTCCTTCCTTTCTTCTCTTCCCTTTCCCCTCCTCTTCTCCCTTCCTTTCCTCTTCCCTTCCAACCTTTACCTTTGGCTTGCTAGGAGCTCAGAGGCCTGGTGAGGACTGCATCTCATGTTTCCCTGGTGCAGTCAGGATTGAAATATTGCCTTCCACCCTTGCAAAGTTCTGGCCCAAATAGGAAAGAGATAGAATTGAGAAGCTGGGATGGAAAAGTGTGTGTGTGTGTGTGTGTGTGTGTGTGTGTGTGTGTGTGTGTGTGTGTGTTTGCACATGCACATGCTGGGAGTGATGAGATGAAAAGCAGCCCAAAGAACAGGTAAAATATCTCCCAAACAGAAGTGATTATTTTTTATTAATCAGTGTAGAATGTATATTTACATTGTATATATAATTGCATTATATACAGACACAAGAGATGAACCCCACAGGGAAGATCCTATCTTTATGATGTCTGAAGGGGTTTATAAATAGTATAGAAGCTTTACAGCATCCTAGTGGCATGGCCTTGGCTGCCCTGTCAGCCCCCTTTCAAAGGAATAGCAGAGACAAAGCACCCAGTAAATGCTAATTACAAGTGGCTGGACTCTGCTGCTCCTACTAGGCCCAGGAGTCTGAGGGAAGTGAAGGGGAGGAGAAGGAACTTGGAAGACCAAGGTGCTTTAGTGCAGAGATGGGGGAAATTTGGGGAAAGCCACTACTGGGGAAACTAGACAGGGCTTGGCCAGGGAGGACAGTGAAGGCTGGGATAAGGGCACTGATCCAAGGTATTCCTCTCTGTCTCTGTTTAAGGCTGTGGGCTGGAATGATGGTTTCTAGGGAAAAGTCCCTCAGTGGGCTCTGGAGACAATGCACTTGGTGAATGCCCAGTGTAGGGAGGAAAGTGATTCTTGGACACAGGATATTTTGGAAGAAACATCTAGAAGCAGGAAGTCAGGCTAGTGACATGGGAGGCACAGCTTCATGTGTGGTGTAGTGAAACCTGGATTCTGAGCAGCTGATTACAAATTTGAGGTGATCCCAGCACAGAGCTAAGTCAGGCAGACATGGGCACAATGGATCTTACTCTTGAGGTCTCTAAACTTGGAGGCAGACATGTGGAGGAATGATGTGGGCGTGGGCAATGGCAGTGATGGGAAGTGGACTGGGATCCAGAAAGACTTCTTGGAGAAGGTGTTAGGAGCAATAGTTATAAGTAAAATGGGGGCTGTTAGAATAGTTAGAAGTAATGAGGAATATTAGAAGCAATAGTTAGAAGTAAAATGGGGCACTCACTCAGCAATGGCAAGATCACCATGGCAAGCAGAGACTGACAAATGATTGGCTGCTCTGATAAGTGGCACTCACCCAGCAGTGACAAGGTCACCATGGCAACATGGGGGCCAAGGGCAGAGACTGACCAGAGACCCTCTGTGAGCTGATATGGTAATGAGCTAGCCCTAAGGTGGCTATCAGCAGCCAGGATGACTGAGGGAAAAATGGGTATAAGAACCCCAGCAAAAGCTCAGACAATTGTCAGTCAACTCAGAGAGACAGGCTCCTCATCCCTCTCTGAGTTCATACCCGCTGGGAGTAGAAGCAGCAGCCCATGGGGCCTGTAGGCAGCCAGGCACAGATAGGAGCAAGGCCTGGACTCTGGACACTGCCTACTGACCAAGTGGAGTTGCATGTGAGTGCCCCAGGGGGTTAGGGATAGGGCAACAAGGTAGTTGAGAGAACAAAGGAAGAAAGGGACTTGGTTTAATTGACATATGTGAAGAGTGAATAAAGTTTGGCAATTGAATTAACATAATCTGCCTCTTGACTACTGAGTTTAGCCCTTGTGACAAAAGGGGCCTGGGGAGCTGTGCAGATGACAAGGAGCATCATGAGTTTAAAGCCAGCCTGGGATATGTATAGCAAGACCTGGTCCCAAATATGTTCTTGGGGGAGAGGCTCATTATGTAGTGTTTGCCTTGTAAGCCTGACTACCTGAGTGTTATACCCAGAACCCATATAAAAGAGCCAGGTGTGGTGCTGCAGCCTTGTAATCCTAGCACTGGGTGGGGTGAGACAGGAGACTCCCTGGAGCTGAGTGGCCAGTCTAGCCTATTTGGTGAGTTCCAGGCCAGTGAGAGACCCTATCTCAAAAACTGCCAATGCATTCCTGTGGCTAACACACAAAATTGTCTTTTATCCCTACTGCCTGTGTGCATGTATACTTTTATACACACATGCACTGCACACACATGAACATACAAATACACATCCACACACACATCAGTTTTTATTTTTAAATTTTTAAAATTTATATATATATTTTATTGACAACTTCTATACTTACAAACAAAAAAACCACCTGATATTTCACTCTTCTCCCCCCATTCCACTTTAGAACTCCAGTCTCCATCATATCCCCTCCCTCTCTACATTAGTCTCTCTTTTAATTTGATGTCATCATCTTGTCTTCTATTTTGAGGGTCTTGCGGAGGTATTGCTAGGCACTGAAAGGTCATGGATATCGAGGCCAATTTCTTTCTGGGCAGTTGCATTGTAAGAAGTCATACCCTTCCTTTGACTCTTCCATTCTATCCGCCCCCTCTTCCACAATGGTCCCTGAGCCTTGGAGGGTGTGACACAGGTGTTTCAGTGCTGGGCACTCCTCTATCCCTTATTCTCAGCACTATGTTGCCTTTTGGGTCATCCCAATGGTTATCACCATCTGAAAAGAAAAGCTTCTCTAACCAGAAGTGAGAGTAGCATTAATATGTGAATATGAACATTAAGTGTAGTACTTTCAGGGCAGTTTGGTGGGAATAATATATACATTTAGTCAGACAAGAGCAGGCTTTATACCCCTAAGGCTCATGACCTCACCTACCACAGACTTTTGCTTAGGTTTTTCAGTGCCAGGTATGTATTCCCTCCCATAGAGGGCCTTCAGTCCAATTATGGAGCACTTGGTTACCCCAAGAGTAGACATGCCACTATTGCACCCATTCAGTCATTGGGCCTGTCTGGCCAAACCTGGGTATTCAGCATCCACTGTTTTCACTGCTGATGACTTCTGTCTCCAATATGGCTGCATGCAGTGCAGCTTTTTCCAGCTTTCAGTTGGCTGGTCTACAGGGAGAAGGTTTTCTGCTCAGCACCAGCTTCTTTCTCAGTGACCTTGCCTCTCAGGCAAGAGATGTCTTCAGCAATAGGGTCTTACTATCTGTTTCTCAAGGGAAACCGAGGGCTTTGGCAAAAGCTTTTAATGTTTTGGAGGCTACCGGGACCTCCTTGGCCAACAACTCACTGGAAGGTATCCAATCCCAGGTACTGAAAATTTTCTAGTAACAGTCTACAAATTTTTTAAATTTTGCAAGCAGAGAGAGTGTGGTAGTTTGAATAGATCATCTCCAATACATTCAGTGTTTTATTAGTTTGTAATTTGCATCTGCAGCCACCTGGCTGGAGGCAGTGTCACTGGGCAGATCTTAAGGTGTGGTGGTGGGTGAGATTTCAATCTAAAGTTATGCAAAGTGGGCCTAGCTGGAGTTCCTGGGGTGTGCAGTGCTGTGTGACTTTTAGCTTGTGACTTTGATCTCTGTGTTTGGTCCTGTGAAGGCAGGCCAGTTTCTTCTGCCATTATGAAACTTCCCCTGGAGCCTCAATAAATCCCTTCCTCCATAATGGTGCCTGGTCTGGAAGTTCATTTCAGTGAACCTGAACCTGTCTGCTACAGAGAGGTATAAGGAAGAGAGACAGACAGATAAGCTAGGCACTCCAGGACCCCCATCCACTACAAATGAACTCCAGACACATGTATCACTTTGTACATCTGGTTTAGGTGGGTGTGAGAGAATCAAGCATGGGTTGTTAGGATTTTCAGGCAAGCAATTTAACCAGTAAGCCATCTCTCAGCCCATAGACCACATTTTTAACCAAAAAGCATCCTTGGGTGAGAGAAACAGATGTTGGGACAGAAATCTGATAAAGTAGGTTTAGAGTGAGTAGGAGACCCATAAAATCTAGAAGAGTCACTCTGAGATCCTGTCCATGAATGGGTCTTGTAAAACAAAAAGGCAAGATTATGCTGAGGACAGTCTGGAAACTTTTAGCAGCTGAACAGGCCAGATTCCAGCTGAGAAGGTGGCAGGTGTAGTGACAAAAAAGCTTCTGTAGTTCCCAAGGTCATAAGTGAGCCCATCTGGGCCACAGAGAAAAGTGGCCTGGACTCGGATTAAATGACTGGGCCTGCAGAAGGTACCCAGACCAGCATGCAGACGTTCTGCCTGGGTTGAGAAATGTCCTGACCAATTATCTTGGCTTGGCTGTGGGTACAGGAGGGAGGGGCTGTCAGCCAGCATTGTGATGCTTTGAGACTTGTGTCCTGGCTCTGGTTTTGGCTGACCTCTTGAGAAAGTACCAACTAGTCCCCTACAGGTATCAAGCAGAGCCTTGAAGAGAGCAGAAAGTGGAGTCTGCTCCAGTGTCTTCTCAGTGTTCAATTAGACTCAGAACCAGGAGTTTACAGAGGTTGAGAGGACCTTTAATGGGATTAACAGAACACATGAAATTACTCAAGGAGGGCTGAAGAGATAGCTCAACAGTTAAGGTGCTTGCTTGCAAAGCCTGAAGGCCTGGATTCAATTCCCCACTGTCCACATGAAGCACAAATTGCCTTGTGTGTCTGGAGTTTGTTTACAGTGTCAAGAAACCCTTGTGCATTCTGCCACACCCATTCTCTCTCTCCCTTGCAAATAAATGAATAAAAATATTTCTAAAAGAAAATTAATCAAGGAGACCTCAGTGGCTGCACATGTTGATATCATTCTCCATGGTGGTCTGTGCTGTTGAAGCTGGTGTTCCTTCTCTCTTGTATTCCTGACACTGCTCTAGTCAATCCTGAATTCCAACAAATGGTGCTGAAGTTTCCAGTCTGTCAGACTTTGTAGATATTGGCAGCTTACTGGTGGAAACTGAGGACTTTCTGGCCAGGGATACTACCTGGCAAATGTTTAAAACCCCTTGAGAGCTTAGCCAGACCCATGACAGCCTTCTTCAGGGTAGCCCATAGGATTGAACTCTCCTCTAACTCTCTCCACTTCCTCATTTTCCCCTTTTCATACTGCATACTTTCTAGAGCTCAAATGTGTTATGGTGTGTGGTGTTGCACAGAAATGTGAGACAAAGTTTGATTAAAGAAAAAGAAGAAAGACCGGTGCACCAGGTCTACACCCCAGAGTTCAGGAGTTCAGATGCAGGTGAACTGTTCAGAGGGTCAGCTTTTGGAAATAACCACATGATGTTTATAGAAAAAAACAGGAATGGGGTTAAACTACAAAGTTACTGTTAAGTGTGGGGGGGTATTATAAGAAATCATAAGGTATTCATTACATAGGACACATAGGTGGAACTGAGACAAGAAACATTCTATGCTATGTAATCAGAAAGATATTTAGAAACAAAGAGATAGAAGAAGGTCATGGTACATTGTACAGAGGGGTCATCCCATTCTTCAAATATCAGAAAATACCTGCGTTTTCCAACAAGGTCTGTGACAGAGATTCCTGGAACTTCTTTATCTGTCAGGAAGATCAACTTGGCTTGTGCCCTCACTAGGTGTGTCTAAAGGCACAGGCTGCACAGGAGGATGCTTAACGAGGTCTATTGCGTCCCTTTACATTCCATTTTCCATTTCCCCCTCTGATATGTCACTAAGTCAATTCCTTGACTCGTGAAGAACAGTGTCTAGTGTGTTTTCATTTAATGGGGTGTATTGTGTCTGCAATAACCAGAGTTTAACAGAACTTATTTTATTCTTTATATATCTACTTAGAGCATTAATAATGCAAGGTCCTATGGTAAGGCTTAAGAACAGTAGTATTAGGGGCCAGCAATAGAAGAGACAGAGGAAGTTAGGCATGGAGACCAAGTAAACAGACTAAAACTAATTATTAGCAGCTTGTCTCTGAAGTTTTCTTTCTTTCAGATGTTCTGTAACTAAAGCCAGTGTATCTTGGATTATTACTTTTTTTTTGAGAGAGAGAGACAGAGAGAGAGGGAGAAGGAGAGGAAGCCAGAGAATGGGAGCGCCAGCAGCCTCTCAGCTGCTGTTAATGAACTCCAGATGTATGCACCCTCGTGTAGGCAAGTGCAGCAATGCGCCCTTGAGTCACTTTGCATCTGGCTAAACGTGGGACCTGGAGATTGGAACTGAAATTCTTAGGCTTAGCAGGCAGGCACCTTAACTGCTAAGCCATCTCTCCAGCCTGGATTATTTCTATTTAAAAAATATTTATTTATTTGCAAGTAGAAAGGGAGAGAGAGAGGAGAAATAGAATGGGTGAAACAGGGCCTCCAGTCACAGCAAATGAACTCCAGATGCATGCACTACCTTGTGCATCTGATTTACGTGAGTACTGGGGAATCGAGCCTTGAACTGTGGTCCTTAGGCTTCACAGACAAGGGCTTAACCACTAAGCAATCTCTCCAGCCCCTCTTGGATTATTTCTGACTGTTTGGCATAAAAGAAACAAGTTTTACCTAAAGCCATACATTGGCCCCCTTGTTTCATAAAGGGTAAGTCTAATCCTCTTCTATTTTGTTCCCTCCACTTTCACGGCTGTTGGAGTGGTTAGGATGACCTGGTGGGGGTCTTCCATCATCCCAATATGGTGGCTCTTAATCAAAACTCTGTCACCAGACTGAAAGGGATGGGGACAAACAAGGTGTGTCTGAAAAGCAGCCTTGACTGCTGGAACAATGGACTCCTGGACTCTTTGTAAGACTTGGATAGAAAAAAGCCTTTCACTAGTAAAATCAGTTATCTGTATAAGACCCATCAGGGCAGGCTGGGGGGAGAATACATACATTTACCTAAGGGGTATGCCTGGCCCTTAACAGGACAAAGGGAGGGAGTCCCACCCATCATTCGTAGCTCTCTAGGGTGAATTTAGTTACTCTCCTTTAGTATCCAATTCATTTTTTTTTCATTTTTCATGAATTTGGGGATGATAGGCACAATGTAGTTTCCAATGAATCCCCAATGTCGTGGTCAATTCCCTAGTGATTTTTGACACAAAAGCAGGCCCTTGATCTGATTTTATTGTGAGGCACAACCCATAGTGGGGAATTATCTCCTCTAACAATTTCTTAGTCACTATTTGGACTATCTCAGGCTTGGTTAGGAAAGCTTCTACCCATCCTGAAAAGATACCAACATAAACAAGTAAATATTTATATCCATACTGACCTGGATTTGCCTCTGTGAAATCAACTTTCCAATATCTACCTGGCTCTGTTCCACACTTTCTCACCCCCATTGGTGGTACCTTACCAGAGGGGACATTTGTCTGTTGGCAGGCCTGACAGCAGGTGGTGGTGTCCTTGATGACTGAGTCTGTACCTGGGAAGAAAAGCTCTTTCTTTATTAGCTCAGCTAGCTTGTTGCTGCCTAAGTGAGTCCCTTCATGTAGTTGTCTAGTCAGTCTCTGTCTTAGGGCTTGGGGCAGCAACAGTCGTCCATCCTCCAGTTGGTACCATCCTTGTGGGGTCTGTCCCTTTATCAGATGAGAAGTGAGCTGTAGGTCCTGTTCTGTGTATGCTGGACACTCAGGAAGACTGGGTGCTGGGAGGGTGATCAGACAATCTGATGGATGCTGAGAGGCAGCACTCTTTGCTGCTAGGTCTGCCAGTCTGTTCCCTCTTGCTTCTGTGGTCTCCCCTTTATGATGACTCGGACAGTGGATTATAGGCACTTTAGCAGGTGCCCAAATGGCAGCCAATAAGTCCAGAATTTCATTTTTATTTTTGATGTCTTTACCTTCTGCTGTTAATAGCCCTCACTCCCAATAGATGGCCCCATGTACATGTGCTGTGGCAAAGGCATAACAGCTGTCTGTGTAGATATTCACTGTCAGAGTCTTGGTCAGTGCTACCAGTTCAGCTTTTTAAGCCAATGTACCCCAAGGTACATCAGGGTTTCTTCCAAAGTCACCACAGCTGCCCCTGCATACCTGATTCTGTACACAACAGAGCTGCTGCCATCAGAATATATCACTAGATCAGGGTCCAGCCAAGCCACATCTCTCAGGTCCACGTGGAGTCCCTGGAAGGTGGAGGTGATCTCTAGGCAGTCATGCAGAGGGGTTGATGCCTCATCAGTTTCTGGCAGCAAGGAGGCTGGTTCAAAGCCACAGTTGGATGAAACTATATTCTTGGTTGATCTAAGAGCAAGGCCTGATAGTGGGTTAAACAAGAGTTGGAGAACCATCAGTCTGGGGGGCTTCTTAAAAGAGTGTCTATTAAATGTGGTGCCATGATTGATAAAGTGTGGCACAAGGTTAGTTTGTCAGTGTCCTTTGTCAGAATAGCAGCAGCTCAATAGCCAGCAGACAAGGGGGCCAACCACAGCTACTGGGTCTAACTTTAGACAAGTAGGTCA
>JAEOAD010002309.1:0-13297 GCA_036365145.1 Orientallactaga sibirica
TCCTACAAAGAAGGAGTTGAGTGCAACCAAGTTCAAACTTTCCTTGTTAATATAATCTGAAAAGATGCACAACGTAGTAGATTGGCCTCATTTCTAAGTAGTTTGTTTAGAAAACAAACATCTTCATTACCGAACACTGTACTATGTGAAATGAGCTAGTTAGGTTCTAGGAATCACTTGCTTTCCCTCAGAAGGTTAGGTGCAGCAAGTTCAAACTCCTTGTTAATGTAATCTGAAAAGATGCACAACTTAGTAGATTGGCCTCATTTCTAAAGTAATTTGTTTAGAAAACAAACATCTTCATTACCGAACACTGTACTATGAAATGAGCTATGGATTCGATTCGAGAATCAGTTGCTTTCCGACAAGAAGGTTAGTGCAGCAAGTTCAAACTTTCCTTGTTAATGTAATCTGAAAAGATGCACAACTTAGTAGATTGGCCTCATTTCAGTAGTTTGTTTAGAAAACAAACATCTTCATTACAAACACTGTACCTGTGAAATGAGCTAGTTCGATTCTGGAATCATTTGCTTTCCCTCTGAAGAAGGTTGAGTGCAGCAAGTTCAAACATTACAACACATGTAATGCCAGATCTGCATCTCAGTTGGTATAGTTTGCCTCATTTGTAAAGTAGTTTTCTGGGAAAACCAACATCTTCATTGCGAGACAACACTGTACTGTGTGAAATAAGTTTAGGTTCCAGGAATCAGTTTAATTTCTACAAAGAAGGTTGAGTGCAGCAAGTTCAAACTTTCCTTGTAAATGTAATCTCAAAAGATGGCCAAGTTAGAATATTCGCCTCATTTTCAAAGTACTTTGTCGAGAAAACAAACATCTTCATTGCCCGACAATGTACTGTGTGAAATAAGATTATTAGGTTCACAAGGAATCAGTTGCTTTCCTACAAGAAGGTTGAGTGCAGCAAGTTCAAACTTTCCTTGTTAATGTAATCTGAAAGATGCACAACTTAGTAAGGTGTGGCCTCATTTCTAAAGTAGTTTGTTTAGAAAACAAACATCTTCATTACGAACACTGTACTATGTGGAATAAGCTAATTCGATTCTAGGAATCACTTGCTTTCCTACGAAGAACGTTGAAGTGCAGCAAGTTCAAACTTTCTACTTTGTGTAATCTAACAAGATGTACAAATTAGTGGATTCGCCTCATTTCTAAAGTAGTTTCTTTACAAACAAACATCTTCAGTACCGAACACTTTACTGTGTGAAATAAAGTTTAGTTGATTCCAGGAATCCATTTAATTTCCACGAAGAAGGTTGAGTGCAGCAAGTTCATACTTTCCTTGTTAATGTAATCTCAAAGATGGCCAAGTTAGTAGATTCGCCTCATTTCTAAAGTACTTTCTTGAGAAAACAAACATCTTCATTGCCGAACATTGTACTGTGTAAAATAAGCTAATTCGGTTCTAAGATCAGTTGCTTTTCTACAAAGAAGGTTGAGTGCAGCAAGTTCAAACTTTCTAGTTTTAATGTAATCTAAACAAGATGGCCAAGTTAGTACAGATTCACCTCATTTGTAAAGCATAGTTTGTTGAAAGCAAACATCTTCGTGCCAGAACAGTATGCTGTGTGAAATAAACTAATTCGGTTCTAGGAATCTTGCTTTCCTAACAAAGAAGGTTGAGTGCAGCAAGTTCAAACATTCCCTTGTTAATGTAATCTGAAAGATGCACAACTTAGTAGATTGGCCTCATTTCTAAAGTAGTTTCTTTAGAAAACAAGAAACATCTTCATTACCGAACACTGTAGTATTTGTGAAATGAGCTAGTTAGGTTCTAGGAATCCTTGCTTTCCCTACAAAAGAAGGTTAGTGCAGCAAGTTCAAACTTTCTAGTTTGTGTAATCTAACAAGATGTACAAGTTAGTGGATTCTGGCTCATTTCTAAAGTGGTTTCTTTAGAAAGAAAACATCTTCATTCTGAACACTGTAATGTGTGAAATAAGTTAATTCGGCACACAGGAATCAGTTTAATTTTACAACGAAGAGTTGAGTGCAGCAAGTTCAAACTTTCCCTTGTTAATGTAATCTCAAAAGATGGCCAAGTTACTAGATTCCCCTCATTTGTAAAGTAGTTTCTTGAGAAAACAAACATCTTCATTGCAGACATTGTACTGTGTGAAATAAGCTCATTCGGTTCTAGGAATCAGTTGCTTTTCTACAAAGAAGGTTGAGTGCAGCAAAGTTCAAACTTTCCTTGTTAATATAATCTAAAAAGATGGCCATAGTTAGTAGATTCTCCTCATTTGTAAAGTAGTTTTGAGAAAACAAACATCTTCATTGCGAACATTGTACTGTGTGAAATAAGCTCATTCGGTTCTAGGAATCAGTTGCTTTCTACCAAGAAGGTTGTGCAGCAAGTTCAAACTTTCCTTGTTAATGTAATCTGAAAGATGCAAAAGTTAGTAGATTGGACTCATTTCTAAAGTAGTTTCTTTAGAAAACAAAACATCTTCATTGCCGAACACTGCACTTTCTGAAATAGGCTAGTTCGGTTCAGGGAATCACTTGCTGCCAGAGAAGAAGTTTGAGGGCAGCAAGTTCACTTTTCTAGTTTTGTAATCTAACAAGATGTACAAGTTAAGTGAATTCTCTCTCATTTCTAGTAGTTTCTTTGAAACAAACATCTTATTGCCGGAACACTCTGCTGTAGGGAAATAAGTTAATTGGGTTAGGGAATCAGTTTGCTTTCCTACAAAGAAGTTGAGGTGCGGCAAGTTCAAACTTTCCTTGTTAATGTAATCTCAAAAAATGGCCAAGTTAGAAGATTAAGTACTCGTTTAAAAAGTGGTTTGAAGAAAACAAACATCTTCATTGCGAACATTTGTACTGTGAGAGTAAGCTCATTGATTTAAAGGAATCCGTTGCTTTCCTACAAAGAAGGTTGAGTGCAGCCAGTTCAAACGTTGGTGTGTAATGTGACGAGATTGTGCGAGTTGGTGAATTCAAGCTCCATTCTAAAGTAGTTTGTTGAAAATAAAACATCTTCATTTACCGAACGTTGTACTTGTGTGAAATAAGCTCATTCGGTTCTAGGAATCAGTTGTTTTCCTACAAAGAAGGTTGAGTGCAGCAAGTTCAAGCCTTTCTGGTTAATGTAATCTAAAAAGATGGCGAAGTTAGTAGATTCGCCTCATTTGTAAAATAGTGGTTTTGAAAACAAACATCTTCTTAACCCCGAACATTGTACTGTGTGAAATAAGCTCATTCGGTTCTAGGGATCAGTTGCTTTCCTACAAATAGGTTGAGTGCAGCAAGTTCAAACTTTCCTGGTTAATGTAATTGAAAGATGCACAACTTAGTTGATTGGCCTCGTTTTCTAAAGTAGTTTCTTTAGAAAACAAACATCTTCAGTACCGAACACTGTTCGTGTGAAATAAGTTAATTCGATTCTAGGAATCAGTTTAATTCCTAGGAAGAAGGTTGAGTGCAGAAAGTTCAAACTTTCCTTGTTAATGTAATCTAACAAGATGTTCTTAAAGTTAGAAGATTCCTCATTTCTAAAGTAGTTGTTTTGAAAACAAACATCTTCATTGCGAACATTGTACTGTGTGAAATAAGTTAATTCGGCTTAGGAATCAGTTGCTTTGCTACAAAGGTTATTTGGGTGTAACAAGTTCAAACTTTCCTTGTTAATGTAATCGGAAAAAGATGGCACAAGTTAGTAGATTGGCCTCATTTCTAAAAGTAGTTTCTTGAGAAAAGAGCATCTTCAGTACCGAACACTGTACTGTGTGAAATAAGTTAATTCGCTTTAGGAATCAGTTTAATTTCTAGGAAGAGGTTGAGTGCAGCAAATTCAAACTTTCCTTGTTAATGTAATCTAAAGATGGCCAAGTTAGAAGATTCACCTCATTTGTAAAAAGTAGTTTGTTGAGAAAACAAACATCTTCATTGCCCGAACATTGTACTGTGTGAAATAAGCTATTCGGTTCTAGGAATCACTTGCTTTCCTACAAATGAAGGTTAGTGCAGCAAGTTCAAATTTTCCTTGTTAATGTAATCTGAAAAGATGCACAACTTTGTAGATTGGCCTCATTTCTAAAGTAGTTTGTTTAGAAAACAAACATCTTCATTACCAGAACACTGTACTATGTGAAATGAGCTAGTTCGATTCTAGAATCAATGGTTTTCTCTGAAGAGAAGGTTGAGTGCAACAAGTTCAAACTTTCCTACTTTGTGTAATCTATCAAGATGTTAAGTTAGTGATTGGCCTCATTTCTAAGTGGTTTCTTTAGAAAGAAACATCTTCAGTCCCAACACTGTACTGTGTGAAATAAGTTAATTCGCTTCTAGGAATCAGTTTAATTTCCCTTCTGAAGAAGGCTGTTGGAGTGCGACAAGTTCAAACTTTCCTTGTTAATGTAATCTCAAAAGATGGCCAAGTTAGAACATTCGCCTCATTTGTAATGTACTTGTTGAGAAAACAAACATCTTCCATTGCTTCGACCATTTGTACTGTGTCAAATAAGCTCATTAGGTTCTAGAAATCAGTTGCTTTCCGACAAAGAAGGTTGAGTGCAGCAAGTTCAAACTTTCCTTGTTAATGTAATCAAAAAGATGGCCAAGTTAGTAGATCTGACTCATTTTGTCAAGTAGTTTGTTGAGAAAACAACATCTTCATTGCTTCTAACAGTACACTGTGAAATAAGCTTATTAGTTTCTAGGACTCAGTTGGTTTCCTACAAAAAGGTTGAGTCCAGGAAGTTCAAACTTTCCTGTTAATGTAATCTAAAAAGGTAGCCATGTTAGTAGATTTGACTCATTTGTAAAGTAGTTTGTTGAGAAAACAAACATCTTCATTACCCGAACATTGTACTGGGTCAAATAAGCTCATTCGGTTCTAGGAATCAGTTGCTTTCCTACAAAGAAGGTTGAGTGCAGCAGCTTAAACTTTCCTTGTTAATGTAATCTGAAAAGATGCACAACGTAGTAGATTGGCCTCATTTCTAAACTAGTTTCTTTAGAAAAGAAACATCTTCAGTACCGAACACTGTACTGTGTGAAATAAGTTAATTCGTTCTAGGAATCAGTTCAATTTCTGAAGAAGGTTGAGTGCAAGCAAGTTCACACTTTCCTTGTTAATGTAATCTAAAAGATGGCCAAATTAGAAGATTCGCCTCATTTGTAAAGTACTTTGTTGATAAAACAAACATCTTCATTGGGCTTAACATTGTACTGTGTGAAATAAGCTCATTCGGTTCTAGGAATCAGTTGCTTTCCTACAAAGAAGGTTGAGTGCAGCAAGTTCAAACGTTTCCTTGTTAATGTAATCTAAAAAGATGTACAAGTTAGTAGATTCGCCTCATTTTTAAAGTAGTTTGTTGAGAAAACAAACATCTTCATTGCGAACATTGTACTGTGTGAAATAAGCTCATTCGGTTCTAGGAATCAGTTGCTTTCCTACAAAGAAGGTTGAGTGCAGCAAAGTTCAAACTTTCCTTGTTTATGTAATCTGAAAGATGCACAGTTAGTAGATTGACTCATTTCTAAAGTAGTTTGTTTAGAAAACAAACATCTTCATTGCCACCAACACTGTACTATGTGAAATGAGCTAGTTGATTCTAAGAATCACTTGCTTTCCTACAAAGAAGGTTGAGTGCAGCAAGTTCAAACTTTCCTAGTTTGTGTAATCTAACAAGATGTACAAGTTAGTGGATTCGCCTCATTTCTAAAGTAGTTTCTTTAGAAAAGAAACATCTTCATTGCCAACACTTTACTGTGTGTGAAATAAGTTAATTCGGTTTCTAGGAATCAGTTTAATTTCTCTACAAAAGAAGGTTGAGTGCAGCAAGTTCAAACTTTCCTTGTTTGTGTAATCTGAAAAGATGTACAAGTTAGTAGATTAGCCTCATTTCTAAAGTAGTTTGTTGAGAAAACAAATATCTTCATTGCCGAACATTGTACTGTGTGAAATAAGCTCATTCGGTTCTAGGAATCAGTTTGCTTTCTACAAAGAAGGTTGAGTGCAGCAAGTTCAAACTTTCCTTGTTAATGTAATCTGAAAAGATGCACAAGTTAGTAGATTGGCCTCATTTCTAAAGTAGTTTCTTTAGAAAACAAACATCTTCATCAGCCGAACATTGTACTGTGTGAAATAAGCTCATTCGGTTCTAGAAATCAGTTGCTTTTCCTACAAAGAAGGTTGAGTGCAGCAAGTTCAAACTTTCCTAGTTTGTGTAATCTAACAAGATGTACAAGTTAGAAGATTCGCCTCATTTCTAAAGTAGTTTGTTGAGAAACCAAACATCTTCATTTGCTGAACATTGTACTGTGAAATAAGCTCATTCGGTTCTAGGAATCACTTGGTTTCCTACAAAAGAAGGTTGAGTGCAGCAAGTTCAAACTTTTCCTTGTTTGTGTAATCTCAAAAGATGTACAAGTTAAAGATTCGCCTCATTTGTAAAAGTAGTTTCTTGAGAAAACAAACATCTTCATTGCGAACATTGTACTGTGTGAAATAAGCTCATTCGGTTCTAGAAATCAGTTGCTTTCTACAAAGAAGGTTGAGTGCAGCAAGTTCAAACTTTCCTTGTTTGTGTAATCACAAGATGTACAAGTTAGTAGAATGAGCTCATTTTAAAGTAGTTTCTTGAGAAAAAACAAACATCTTAATTGCTCTAACTTGTACTGTGTGAAATAAGTTAATTGTTCTAGGGAATCAGTTGCTTTTCTACGAAAGAAGGTTGAGTCCAGCAAGTTCAAACTTTCCTTGTTAATGTAATCTCAAAAGATGGCCAAGTTAGTAGATTTGACTCATTTGTAAAGTAGTTTGTTGAGAAAAGAAACATCTTCATTGCCTAACATTGTACTGTGTGAAATAAGCTCATTCGGTTCTAGGAATCAGTTGCTTTCCTACAAAGAAGGTTGAGTGCAGCAAGTTCAAACTTTCCTTGTTAATGTAATCAAAAGATGCACAGATTAGTAGATTGGCCCTCATTTCTAAACTAGTTTCTTTAAAACAAACATCTTCATTTGTACGAACACTGTACTGTGTGAAATAAGTTAATTCGGTTCTAGGAATCAGTTTAATTTCCTACAAAGAAGGTTGAGTGCAGCAAGTTCAAACTTTCCTTTTTAATGCAATCTAAAAGATGGCCAAGTTAGAAGATTTGCCTCATTTGTAAAAAGAACTTTGTTTAGAAAACAAACATCTTCATTGCGAACATTGTACTGTGTGAAATAAGCTCATTCGGTTCTAGGAATCAGTTTGCTTTCCTACAAAGAAGGTTGAGTGCAGCAAGTTCAAACTTTCCTTGTTTGTAATCTAACAAGATGTACAAGTTAGTGGATTCGCCTCATTTCTAAAGTAGTTTGTTGAGAAAACAAACATCTTCATTACAAACATTGTGTACTGTGTGAAATAGCTCATTGGTTCTAGGAATCAGTTGCTTTCCTACAAAGAAGGTTGAGTGCAGCAAGTTCAAACTTTCCTTGTTTATGTAATCTAAAAAGATGGCCAATTTAGTAGATTCGCCTCATTTCTAAAAGTAGTTTCTTTAGAAAACAAACATCTTCATTGCCTGAACATTGTACTGTGTGAAATAAGTTAATTGGTTCTAGGAATCAGTTTTTCCTACAAAAGAAGGTTGAGTGCAGCAAGTTCAAACTTTCCTACTTTGTGTAATCTAAAAAGATGTACAAGTTAGTGGATGCGCCTCATTTCTAAAGTAGTTTCTTGAAAACAAACATCTTCATTTGCCTAACATTGTACTGTGTGAAATAAGCTCATTCGGTTCTAGGAATCACTTGCTTTCCTACAAAGAAGGTTGAGTGCAGCAAGTTCAAACTTCCTTGTTTTGTGTAATCTAACAAGATGTACAAGTTAGTAGATTCGCCTCATTTCTAAAGTAGTTTCTTGAGAAAACAAACATCTTCATTGCGAACATTGTACTGTGTGAAATAAGCTAATTCGGTTCTAGGAATCAGTTGCTTTCCTACAAAGAAGGTTGAGTGCAGCAAGTTCAAACTTTCCTTGTTAATGTAATCTAAAAGATGTACAAGTTAGTAGATTGGTCTCATTTCTAAAGTAGTTTCTTGAGAAAACAAACATCTTCATTGCGAACATTGTACTGTGTGAAATAAGCTAATTTGGTTCTAGGAATCACTTGCTTTCCTACAAAGAAAGGTTGAGTGCAGCAAGTTCAAACTTTCCTTGTTAATGTAATCTAAAAAGATGACAAGTTAGTAGAATGGCCTCATTTCTAAAGTAGTTTGTTGAGAAAACAAACATCTTCATTGCCGAACATTGTACTGTGTGAAATAAGCTAATTCGGTTCTAGGAATCACTTGCTTTTCCTACAAAGAAGGTTGAGTGCAGCAAGTTCAAACTTTCCTAGTTTGTGTAATCTAACAAGATGTACAACATTAGTAGATTGGCCTCATTTCTAAAGTAGTTTCTTGAGAAAACAAACATCTTCATTGCTGAACATTGTACTGTGTGAAATAAGCTAATTCGGTTCTAGGAATCAGTTGCTTTCCTACAAAAGAAGGTTGAGTGCAGCAAGTTCAAACTTTCCTAGTTTGTGTAATCTAACAAGATGTACAAGTTAGTGGATTAGCCTCATTTTCTAAAGTAGTTTTTTTGAAAACAAACATCTTCAATTGCCAAACATTGTACTGTGTGAAATAAGCTAATTCGGTTCTAGGAATCAGTTTAATTTCTACAAAGAAGGTTGAGTGCAGCAAGTTCAAACTTTCCTTGTAAATGTAATCTCAAAGATGGCCAAGTTAGTAGATTCGCCTCATTTTTAAAGTAGTTTCTTGAGAAAACAAACATCTTCATTGCCGAACATTGTACTGTGTGAAATAAGCTAATTCGGTTCTAGGAATCAGTTGCTTTCCTACAAAGAAGGTTGAGTGCAGCAAGTTCAAACTTTCTTTGTTAATGTAATCTAAAAGATGCAATGACTTAGTAGATTGCCTCATTTCTAAAGTAGTTTCTTTAGAAAACAAACATCTTCATTACCGAACACTGTACTGTGTGAAATGAGCTAATTCGGTTCTAGAATCAGTTGCTTTCCTACAAAGAAGGTTAGTGCAGCAAGTTCAAACTTTCCTAGTTTCTGTAATCTAACAAGATGTACAAGTTAGTAGATTGGTCTCATTTCTAAAGTAGTTTCTTTAGAAAAGAAACATCTTCAGTACCGAACACTGTACTGTGTGAAATAAGCTAATTTCTTCTAGGAATCAGTTTAATTTCTACAAAGAAGGTTGAGTGCAGCAAGTTCAAACTTTCCTTGTTAATTTAACCTCAAAAGATGGCCAAGTTAGTGATTCGCCTCATTTCTAAAGTAGTTTGTTGAGAAAACAAACATCTTCATTGCGAACATTGTACTGTGTGAAATAAGCTAATTCGGTTCTAGGAATCAGTTGCTTTCCTACAAAGAAGGTTGAGTGCAGCAAGTTCAAACTTTCCTTGTTAATGTAATCTAAAAAGATGCACAAGTTAGTAGATTCACCTCATTTGTAAAAGTAGTTTCTTTAGAAAACAAACATCTTCATTGCCTAACATTTGTACTGTTTGAAATAAGCTAATTCGGTTCTAGGAATCAGTTGCTTTCCTAAAAGAAGGTTGAGTGCAGCAAGTTCAAACTTTCCTTGTTAATGTAATCTAACAAGATGTACAAGTTAGTAGATTCGCTTCATTTCTAAAGTAGTTTCTTGAGAAAACAAACATCTTCATTACCGAACATTGTACTGTGTGAAATAAGCTAATTCAGTTCTAGGAATCACTTGCTTTCCTACAAAGAAGGTTGAGTGCAGTAAGTTCAAACTTTCCTAGTTAATGTAATCTAAAAGATGCACAAGTAGTGATTGGCCTCATTTTCTAAAGTAGTTTCTTTAGAAAAGAAACATCTTCATTACCAAACTTTGTACTGTGAAAAAGCTAATTCGGTTCTAGGAATCAGTTTAATTCCTACAAACAAGGTTGAGTGCAGCAAGTTCAAACGTTCTTGTTAATGTAATCTCAAAAGATGCACAAGTTAGTAGATTGCCTAATTTGTAAAGATGTTTGTTGAGAAAACAAACATGTTCATTACCAAACATTGTACTGTGTGAAATAAGCTCATTCGGTTCTAGGAATCAGTAGCTTTCCTACAAAGGTTAGTGCAGCAAGTTCAAACTTTCCTTGTTAATGTAATCTGAAAAGATGCACAACTTAGTAGATTGTCCTCATTTCTAAAGATGTTTGTTTAGAAAACAAATATCTTCATTACCGAACACTTTACTATGTGAAATGACCTGGTTCGATTCTAGGAATCAGTTTGCTTTCCTACGGTTAAGAAGGTTGAGTGCAGCAAGTTCAAACTTTCCTACTTGTTTAATCTAACAAGATGTATAAGTTAGTGGATTCGGCTCATTTCTAAAGTAGTTTCTTTAGAAAAGAAACATCTTCAGTACCGAACAATGTAATGTGTGAAATAAGTTAATTTGCTTCTCGGAATCAGTTTAATTTCTACGAAGAAGGTTGAGTGCAGCAAGTTCAAACTTTCCTTGTTAATGTAATCTCAAAAGATGGCCAAGTTAGAACATTCCCCTCATGTGTAAAGTACTTTGTTGAGAAAACAAACATCTTCATGCTTCTAACATTGTACTGTGTGAAATAATCTCATTCGGTTCTAGGAATCAGTTGCTTCCTACAAAGAAGGTTGAGTGCAGCAAGTTCAAACATGCCTTGTTAATGTAATCTAAAAAGATTGCAGAAGTTAGTAGATTCACCTCATTTTGTAAAGTAGTTTCTTGAAAACAAACATCTTCATTGCCGAACATTGTACTGTGTGAAATAACCTCATTTGGTTCTAGGAATCAGTTGCTTTCCTACAAAGAAGGTTGAGTGCAGCAAGTTCAAACTTTCCTAGTAAATGTAATCTAAAAAGATGGCCAAGTTAGTAGATTCGACTCATTTGTAAAGTAATTTGTTTGAAAACAAACATCTTCATTGCCAAACATTGTACTGTGTGAAATAAGCTCATTCGGTTCTAGGAATCAGTTGATTTCTACAAAGAAGGTTGAGTGCAGCAAGTTCAAACTTTTCCTTGTTAATGTAATCTAAAAGATGGCCAAGTTAGTAGATTGGACTCATTTGTAAAGTAGTTTCTTGAGAAAACAAACATCTTCATTACCGAACACTGTACTGTGTGAAATAAGCTCATTCGGTTCTAGGAATCACTTGCTTTCCTACAAAAGAAGGTTGAGTGCAGCAAGTTCAAACTTTCCTTGTTAATGTAATCTAAAGATGTACAAGCTAGTAGATTCGCCTCATTTCTAAAGTAGTTTCTTTAGAAAAGAAACATCTTCAGTACCGAACACTGTACTGTGAAATAAGTTAATTAGGTTCTAGGAATCAGTTTAATTTCTATAAAGAAGGTTGAGTGCAGCAAGTTCAAACTTTCCTTGTTAATGTAATCTAAAAAGATGGGCAAGTTAGTAGATTCACCTCATTTGTAAAAGTAGTTTGTTGAGAAAACAAACATCTTCATTACCGAACATTGTACTGTGTGAAATAAACTCATTCGGTTCTAGGAATCACTTGCTTTCCTACAAAGAAGGTTAGTGCAGCAAGTTCAAACTTTCCTTGTTAATGTAATCTGAAAAGATGCATAACTTAGTAGATTGTACTCATTTCTAAAGTAGTTTGTTTAGAAAGCAAACATCTTCATTTCGAACACTGTACTATGTGAAATGAGCTAGTTCGATTAAGGAATCACTTGCTTTCCCTCTGAAGAAGGGTTAGTGCAGCAAGTTCAAAACTCCACTAGTTTGTGTATTTAACAAGATGTACCAAGATGATGGATTCACCTCATTTCTAAAGCAGTTTCTTTAGAAAGAAATATCTTCAGGGCAGACACTGTACTGTGTGAAATCGTTACTGATTCTAGGCCAGTTTGCTTTTCTACAAAAGAAGGTTGAGTGCAGCAAGTTCAAACTTTCTTTGTTAATGTAATCTAAAAATTGTCAAGTTAGTAGATTCGCCTCATTTTGTAAAGTAGTTTGTTGATAAAACAAACATCTTCGTTCTGGGCTGTTGTACTGTGATAAAATAAGCTCATTAGGTTCTAGAATCAATTGCGCTTTCTACAAAGAAGGTTGAGTGCAGCAACTTCAAACTTTCCTTGTTAATGTAATCAAAAAGATGTCAAGTTAGTAGGTCGCCCCTCATTTCTAAAGTGGTTTTCTTTAGAAAACAAGCCTAAATTACTTAAACTTTGTACTTTGTGAAATGAGCTAATTCAGTTCTAGGAATCGGTTACTTTCTGAGAAGATGGTTGAGTTTAGCAGGTTCAAACTTTACTTGTTAATGTGGTCTGAAAAGATGTCAAGTTAGTTTGCATCATTGGTAAAGTAGTTTGTTGAGAAAACAAACATCTACATGCAGACATTGTACTGTGTGAACAAAATTAATTTAGTTCTAGAATTCCAGTTGCTTTCCTACAAGAAGGTTGAATGTACCAGTTCAGCGTTCATGATAATGTAACCTAAAAGATGCACGACTTAGCGGTGCCTTCATTTCTAAAGTAGTTTCTTTAGAAAGGTCCATGCTGATACCAGACACTGTACTGTGAAATAAGTTAGTCGGTTCTAGGAATCAGGTGCTCCTACAAAAAAAGAAGTTTGAGTGCAGCAAGTTCAAACTTTCCTTGTTAATGTAATCTAAAAGATGGCCAAGCTAGTAAGATTCGACTGTTTGTAAAGTAGTTTGTTGAGAAAAGAAACATCTTCATTGCCAAAACATTACATGCTGTGTGAAATAAGCTCATTCGGTTGGAAACAGTTGCTTTCCTACAAAGAAGGTTGAGTGCAGCAAGTTTCAGAAACTTTCCTTGTTAATGTAATCTAAAAGATGGCCAAGTTAAGTAGATTCAACTCATTTTGTAAGTACTTTGTTGAGAAAACAAACATCTTCATTAAAAGCGAACATTGTACTGTGTGAAATAAAAATCATTCGGTTCTAGGAATCAGTTGCTCTCCTACAAAGATGGTTCAGTGCAGCAAGTTAAAACATGCCTTGTTAATGTAATCTAAAAAGATTGCGAAGTTAGTAGATTCACCTCATTTGTAAAGTAGTTTGTTGAAAACAAACATCTTCATTACTTGAACATTGTACTTTTATTGTGACATAAATCATTCGGTTCCAAGAATCAGTTAGTTTCTACAAAGAAGGTTAGTGCAACAGTTCAAGCTTTCCTTGTTAATGTAATCTAAAAGATGGCCAAGTTAGTAGATTCGCCTCATTTGTAAAGTAGTTTGTTGAAAACAAACATCTTCATTGCGAACATTG
>JAEOAD010001828.1:0-13075 GCA_036365145.1 Orientallactaga sibirica
AAAAAGATGTCAAGTTAGTAGATTTGCTTCATTGGTAATGTTGTTTTGTTGAAAAACAAACATCTTCATTCTGGAACACTGTACTATGTGAAATGAGCTAGTATGGTTTTGAATCACTTGCTTTCCTGCGATGAAGGTTGAGTGCAGCAAGTTCAAACATTCTAGTTTTGTGTATGTAACAAGATGTACAAGTTAGTGGTTTGGCGTCGTTTCTAAAGTGGTTTCTTTAGAAACAAACATCTTCAGTACTGAACACTGTACTGTGTAAATAAGTGAATTCGCTTCTAGGGAATCAGTTTCCTTTCTACGAAAGAAGAAGGTTGAGTGCAGTAAGTTCAAACTTTCCTAGTTTGTGTAATCTAACAAGATGCACAAGTTAGTCATTTTCGTCGTTTCTAAAGTGGTTTCTTTAGAAAACAAACATCTTGACTACTGAACACTGTACTGTGTGAAATAAGTTAATTCAGTTCTAGCAATCAGTTTCCTTTCTATGAAGATGGTTCAGTGCAGCAAGTTCAAACTTTCCTTCTTAATGTAATCTAAATAGATGGCCAAGTTAGAAGATTCGCCTCACTTTGTAAAGTACTTTGTTGAGAAAACAAACATCTCATTGCCGAACACTGTACAGTGTGAAATAAAGCTCATTCGGTTCTAGGAATCAGTTGCTTTCCTATAAAGAAGGTTGAGTGCAGCAAGTTCAAACTTTCCTTGTTAATGTAATCTAAAAAGATGGCCAAGTTAGAAGATTCGCCTCATTTGTAAAGTACTTTGTTGAGAAAACAAATATCTTCATTGCTGCACATTGTACTGTGTGAAATAAGCTCATTGGGTTCTAGGAATCAGTTGCTTTCCTACAAAGAAGGTTGAGTGCAGCAAGTTCAAACTTTCCTTGTTAATGTAATCTAAAAAGATGCACAACTTAGTAGATTGGCCTCAGTTCTAAAGTAGTTTGTTCAGAAAACAAACATCTTCATTACCGAACACTGTACTATGTGAAATAAGCTAGTTCCGTTCTAGGAATCACTTGCTTTAAAAGAAGGTTTGAGTGCAGCAAGTTCAAACTTTCCTAGTTGTGTAATCTAACAAGATCTACAAGTTAGTGGATTCTCATAATTTCTAAATTAGTTTCTTTAGAAAACAAACATCTTCAGTACAAAAACTGTACTGTGTGAAATAAGTTCATTCGGTTCTAGGAATCAGTTTCCTTTCTATGAAGATGGTTGAGTATAGCAAGTTCAAACTTTCCTTGTTAATGTAATCTAAAAGATGTCCAAGATAGTAGATTCACCTCATTGCTAAAGTAGTTGCTTTAGAAAACAAACCTTCATTGCCAAAATTTGTACTGTGTGAAATGAGCTAATTCGGTTCTAGGAATCAGTTTACTTTCTACGAAGATGGTTGAGCTTAGCAAGTTCAACTTACTTTCCTTGTTAATGTAATCTAAAAGATGTCCAAGTTAGTAGATTTGACTCATTTGTAAAGTAGTTTGTTGAGAAAACAAACATCTTCATTGCCGAACATTGTTCTGTGTGAAAAAAACTAATTTAGTTCTAGAATTTAGTTGCTTTCCTACAAAGAAGGTTGAGTGCAGCCAGTTCAAACTTTCCTTGCTAATGTAACCTAAAAAGATGCACGACTTAGTAGATTGGCCTCATTTCTAAAGTAGTTTCTTTAGAAAGAAACATCTTCATTACGAACACTGTACTTTGTGAAATAAGTTAATTCGCTTCTAGGAATCAGTTTTAATTTCTATGAAGAAGGTTGAGTGCAGCAAGTTCATATTTTCCTAGTTTGTGTAATCTAACAAGATGTATAAGTTAGTGGATTCGCCTCATTTCTAACGTAGTTCCTTTAGAAAAGAAACATCTTATGTACCAAACAGTGTAATGTGTGAAATAAGTTAATTCGCTTTCTAGGAATCAGTTTAATTTCTAAGAAGATGGTTGAGTTTAGCAAGTTCAAACTTTCCTTGTTAATATATTCTAAAAAGATGTCCAAGTTGGTAGATTTGCCTCATTGGTAAAGTAGTTCGTTGAGAAAGCAAACATCTTCATTGCCGAACATTGTACTGTGTGAAAAAAGCTCATTCGGTTCTAGAATTCAGTAGCTATCCTACAAAGACTGTTGAGTGCAGCAAGTTCAAACATTCCTTGTTAATGTAATCTAAAAAGATGCACAACTTAGTAGATTGGCCTCATTTCTAAAGTAGTTTCTTCAGAAAAGAAACATCTTCAGTCTGAACACTGTACTGTGTGAATAAGTTATTCGGTTCTAGGAATCAGTTTCCTTTCCCACGAAGATGGTTGAGTTTAGCAAGATCAAACTTTCCAGTTAATGTAATCTAAAAAGATGTCCAAGTTAGTAGATTTGACTCATTTGTAAAGTAGTTTATTGAGAAAACAAACATCTTCATTGCCGAACATTGTACTGTGTGAAAAAAGCTAATTTAGTTCAAGAATTCATTTGCTTTCCTACAAAGACGGTTGAGTGCAGAAAGTTCAAACTTTCCTTGTTAATGTAATGTAAAAGAAGCACAACGTAGTAGTTTGGCCTCATTTCTAAAGCAGTTTCTTTAGAAAAAAAACATCTTCAGTACCGAACACTGTACTGTGTGAAATGTTAATTTTCTTAGGAATTAGTTTAATTTTCTACGAAGATGGTTGAGTGGAGCAAGTTCAAACTTTCCTTGTTAATGTAATCTAAAAAGATGTCCAAGTTAGTAGATTCGCCTCATTTCTAAAGTAGTTTCTTTAGAAAACAAAAATTCATTGCCAAACTTTGTACTTTGTAAAATGAGTTAATTCGGTTCTAGGAATCAGTTTACTTTCTACGAAGATGGTTGAGTTAAGCAAGTGTAAACTTTCCTTGTTCATGTGATCTAAAAAGATGTCCAAGTTAGTAGATTTGCTTCATTGGTAATGTTGTTTGTTGAGAAAACAAACATCTTCATTACGGAACACTGTACTATGTGAAATGAGCTAGTATGGTTTTAGGAATCACTTGCTTTCCTGCGATGAAGGTTGAGTGCAGCAAGTTCAAACATTCCTAGTTTGTGTATGTAACAAGATGTACAAGTTAGTGGTTTCGCGTCGTTTCTAAAGTGGTTTCTTTAGAAAACAAACATCTTCAGTACTGAACACTGTACTGTGTAAATAAGTGAATTCGCTTCTAGGAATCAGTTTCCTTTCTACGAAGAAGGTTGAGTGCAGTAAGTTCAAACTTTCCTAGTTTGTGTAATCTAACAAGATGCACAAGTTAGTCATTTTGCGTCGTTTCTAAAGTGGTTTCTTTAGAAAACAAACATCTTGACTACTGAACACTGTACTGTGTGAAATAAGTTAATTCGGTTCTAGCAATCAGTTTCCTTTCTATGAAGATGGTTCAGTGCAGCAAGTTCAAACTTTCCTTCTTAATGTAATCTAAATAGATGGCCAAGTTAGAAGATTCGCCTCACTTGTAAAGTACTTTGTTGAGAAAACAAACATCTTCATTGCCGAACACTGTACAGTGTGAAATAAGCTCATTCGGTTCTAGGAATCAGTTGCTTTCCTATAAAGAAGGTTGAGTGCAGCAAGTTCAAACTTTCCTTGTTAATGTAATCTAAAAAGATGGCCAAGTTAGAAGATTCGCCTCATTTGTAAAGTACTTTGTTGAGAAAACAAATATCTTCATTGCTGCACATTGTACTGTGTGAAATAAGCTCATTCGGTTCTAGGAATCAGTTGCTTTCCTACAAAGAAGGTTGAGTGCAGCAAGTTCAAACTTTCCTTGTTAATGTAATCTAAAAAGATGCACAACTTAGTAGATTGGCCTCAGTTCTAAAGTAGTTTGTTCAGAAAACAAACATCTTCATTACCGAACACTGTACTATGTGAAATAAGCTAGTTCCGTTCTAGGAATCACTTGCTTTCCTACGAAGAAGGTTGAGTGCAGCAAGTTCAAACTTTCCTAGTTTGTGTAATCTAACAAGATCTACAAGTTAGTGGATTCTCATAATTTCTAAATTAGTTTCTTTAGAAAACAAACATCTTCAGTACCAAAAACTGTACTGTGTGAAATAAGTTCATTCGGTTCTGGGAATCAGTTTCCTTTCTATGAAGATGGTTGAGTATAGCAAGTTCAAACTTTCCTTGTTAATGTAATCTAAAAAGATGTCCAAGATAGTAGATTCACCTCATTGCTAAAGTAGTTGCTTTAGAAAACAAACCTTCATTGCCAAAATTTGTACTGTGTGAAATGAGCTAATTCGGTTCTAGGAATCAGTTTACTTTCTCTGAAGATGGTTGAGTTTAGCAAGTTCATACTTTCCTTGTTAATGTAATCTAAAAAGATGTCAAGTTAGTAGATTTGACTCATTTGTAAAGTAGTTTGTTTGAAAACAAACATCTTCATTACCGAACATTGTTCTGTGTGAAAAAACTAATTTAGTTCTAGAATTCAGTTGCTTTCCTACAAAGAAGGTTGAGTGCAGCCAGTTCAAACTTTCCTTGTTAATGTAGTCTAAAAGATGCACAACGTAGTAGATTGGCCTCATTTCTAAAGTAGTTTCTTTAGAAAAGAAAACATCTTCAGTACCAAACACTGTACTGTGGGAAATAAGTGAATTCGCTTCTAGGAATCAGTTTAATTTCTCTGAAAGAAGGTTGAGTGCAGCAAGTTCAAACTTTCCTTGTTAATGTAATCTAAAAGATGCACAAGTTAGTAGATTGGCCTCATTTCTAAAGTAGTTTCTTTAGAAAAGAAACATCTTCAGTACCAAACACTGTACTATGGGAAATAAGTGAATTCGGTTCTAGGAATCAGTTTAATTTCTACGAAGAAGGTTGAATGCAGCAAGTTCAAACGTTCCTTGTTAATGTAATCTAAAAAGATGGCCAAGTTAGTAGATTCACCTCAGTTGTAAAGTAGTTTGTTGAGAAAACAAACATCTTCATTGCCAAACATTGTACTGTGTGAAATAAGCTCATTCGGTTCTAGTAATCAGTTGCTTTCCTACAAAGAAGGTTGAGTGCAGCAAGTTCAAACTTTCCTTTTTAATGTAATCTAAAAAGATGGCCAAGTTAGTAGATTAGCCTCAGTTGTAAAGTAGTTTGTTGAGAAAACAAACATCTTCATTGCCAAACATTGTACTGTGTGAAATAAGCTCATTCGGATCTAGGAATCAGTTGCTTTCCTACAAAGAAGGTTGAGTGCAGCAAGTTCAAACTTTCCTTGTTAATGTAATCTGAAAAGTTACACAACTTAGTAGATTGGCCTTATTTCTAAAGTAGTTTGTTTACAAAACAAACATCTTCATTACCGAACACTATACTATGTGAAATGAGCTAGTTCGGTTCTAGGAATCACTTGCTTTCCTACGAAGAAGGTTGAGTGCAGCAAGTTCAAACTTTCCTTCTTAATGTAATCTGAAAAGATGCACAACTTATTAGATTGGCCTCATTTCTAAAGTAGTTTGTTTAGAAAACAAACATCTTCATTACCGAATACTGTACTATGTGAAATGAGCTAGTTCAGTTCTAGGAATCACTTGCTTTCCTACAAAGAAGGTTGAGTGCAGCAAGTTCAAACTTTCCTAGTTTGTGTAATCTAACAAAATGTACAAGTTAGTGGTTTCGTCTCATTTCTAAAGTGGTTTCTTTAGAAAACAAACATCTTCAGTACTGAGCACTGTACTGTGTGAAATAAGTTAATTCGGTTCTAGGAATCAGTTTCCTTTCTCTGAAGATCGTTGAGTTTAGCAAGTTCAAACTTTCCTTGTTAATGTAATCTAAACAGATGTTAAGTTAGTAGATTTGCCTCATTTCTAAAGTAGTTTCTTTAGAAAACAAAATTCATTGCCAAACTTTGTACTGTTTGAAATGAGCTAATTCGGTTCTAGGAATCAGTTTGCTTTCTTCTGAAGATGGTTGAGTGCAGCAAGTTCAAACTTTCCTTGTTAATGTGATCTAAAAAGATGTCCAAGTTATTAAATTTGCTTCATTGGTAAAGTTGTTTGTTGAGAAAATAAACATCTTCATTATGGAAAACTGTATTATGTGAAATGAGCTAGTTCGGTTCTAGCAATCATTTTTGCTTAGAAAACAAAGAAGGTTGAGTGCAGCAAGTCAAACTATTCCTAGTTTGTGTAATCTAACAAGATGTACAAGTTAGTGGATTCGCCTCATTTCTAAAGTGGTTTCTTTGAAAACAAACATCTTCATTACTGAACATTGTACTGTGTGAAATAAGCTTAATTCGGTTCTAGGAATCAGTTTCCTTTCTATAAAGATGGTTGAGTGCAGCAAGTTCAAACTTTCCTTGTTAATGTAATCTAAAAAAGAAGGCCAAGTTAGTAGATTTGACTCATTTGTAAAGTACTTTGTTGAGAAAACAAACATCTTCATTGCGAACATTGTTCTGTGTGAAAAAAAGCTAATTTAGTTCTAGGAATCAGTTGCTTTCCTACAAAGAAGGTTGAGTGCAGCAAGTTCAAACTTTCCTTGTTAATGTAATCTAAAAAGATGCACAAGTTAGTAGATTTGCCTCATTTCTAAAGTAGTTTCTTGAGAGAAAAAACATCTTCATTTGCGAACATTGTTCTGTGTGAAATAAGCTAATTTAGTTCTAGAATTCAGTTGCTTTCCTACAAAGAGGTTTGAGTGCAGCCAATTTCAAACTTTCCTTGTTAATGTAGTCTAAAAGGTCTACAAGTTAGTAGATTGCCTCATTTTCTAAAGTAGTTTCTTTAGAAAACAAACATCTTCATTTGTACTTGAAATAAGTTAATTCGGTTCTAGGAATCAGTTTAATTTCTGAAAGTGCAGCAAGTTCAAACTTTCCTAGTTTGTGTAATCTAACAAGATGTACAAGTTAGTGGATTTGCCTCATTTCTAAAGCAGTTTTTTTTAGAAAACAAACATCTTCATTAGCAAACACTGTACTGTGTGAAATAAGCTCATTCGGTTCTAGGAATCAGTTTCCTTTCCTACAAAGATGGTTGAGTGCAGCAAGTTCAAACTTTCCTTGTTAATGTAATCTAAAAAGAAGTACAAGTTAGTAGATTCGCCTCATTTCTAAAGTAGTTTGTTGAGAAAACAAACATCTTCATTGCGAACATTGTACTGTGTGTGAAATAAGCTCATTCGGTTCTAGGAATCACTTGCTTTCCTACGAAGAAGGTTGAGTGCAGCTAGTTCAAACTTTCCTTCTTAATGTAATCTAAAAGATGCACAACTTAGTAGATTGGCCTCATTTCTAAAGTAGTTTGTTTTAGAAAACAAACATCTTCATTACCGAATACTGTACTATGTGAAATGAGCTAGTTCGGTTCTAGGAATCACTTGCTTTCCTACAAAGAGGGTTGAGTGCAGCAAGTTCAAACTTTCCTAGTTTGTGTAATCTAACAAGATGTACAAGTTAGTGGTTTTCGAGTCATTTCTAAAGTGGTTTCTTTAGAAAACAAACATCTTCAGTACTGAGCACTGTACTGTGTGAAATAAGTTAATTCGGTTCTAGGAATCAGTTTCCTTTCTCTCAAGATCGTTGAGTTTAGCAAGTTCAAACTTTCCTTGTTAATGTAATCTAAAAAGATGTCCAAGTTAGTAGATTCGCCTCATTTCTAAAGTAGTTTCTTTAGAAAACAAAAATTCATTGCCAAACTTTGTACTGTTTGAAATAAGCTAATTCGGTTCTAGGAATCAGTTTACTTTCTAAGAAGATGGTTGAGTTTAGCAAGTTCAAACTTTCCTTGTTAATGTGCTCTAAAAGATGTCCAAGTTATTAAATTTGCTTCATTTGGTAAAAGTTGTTTGTTGAGAAAACAAACATCTTCATTACAGGAACACTGTATTATGTGAAATGAGCTAGTTCGGTTCTAGGAATCACTTGCTTTCCCTACAAAGAAGGTTGAGTGCAGCAAGTTCAAACATTCCTAGTTTGTGTAATCTAACAAGATGTACAAGTTAGTGGTTTCACCTCGTTTCTAAGCGTGGTTTCTTTAGAAAACAAACATCTTCAGTACTGAACACTGTACTGTGTGAAATAAGTAATTCGGTTCTAGGAATCAGTTTCCTTTCTATGAACATGGTTGAGTGCAGCAAGTTCAAACTTTCCTTTTTAATGTAATCTAAAAGATGGCCAAGTTAGAAGATTCGCCTCATTTCTAAAGTACTTTGTTGAAAACAAACATCTTCATTGCGAACATTGTACTGTGTGAAATAAGCTCATTCGGTTCTAGGAATCAGTTGCTTTCCTATAAAGAAGGTTGAGTGCAGCTAGTTCAAACTTTCCTTGTTAATGTAATCTAAAAAGATGGCCAAGTTAGAAGATTTGCCTCATTCGTAAAGTACTTTGTTGAGAAAACAAATATCTTCATTGCCGAACATTGTACTGTGTGAAATAAGCTCATTCGGTTCTAGGAATCAGTTGCTTTCCTACAAAGAAGGTTGAGTGCAGCAAGTTCAAACTTTCCTTGTTAATGTAATCTAAAAAGATGCACAACTTAGTGGATTGGCCTCATTTCTAAAGTAGTTTGTTTAGAAAACAAACATCTTCATTACCGAACACTGTACTATGTGAAATAAGCTAGTTCCGTTCCAGGAATCACTTGCTTTCCTACGAAGAAGGTTGAGTGCAGCAAGTTCAAACTTTCCTAGTTTGTGTAATCTAACAAGATCTACAAGTTAGTGGATTCGCGTAATTTCTAAATTAGTTTCTTTAGAAAACAAACATCTTCAGTACCGAAAACTGTGCTGTGTGAAATAAGTGAATTCGCTTCTAGGAATCAGTTTAATTTCTACGAAGATATTTGAGTGCAGCAAGTTCAAACTTTCCTTGTTAATGGAATCTAAATAGATGGCCAAGTTAGTAGATTCGCCTCAGTTGTAAATTAGTTTGTTGAGACAACAAACATCTTAATTGCCAAACATTGTACTGTGTGAAATGAGCTCATTCGGTTCTAGGAATCAGTTGCTTTCCTACAAAGAAGGTTGAGTTCAGCAAGTTCAACCTTTCCTTGTTAATGTAATCTGAAAAGTTGCACAACTTAGTAGATTAGCCTCATTTCTAAAGTAGTTTGTTTACAAAACAAACATCTTCATTACAGAACACTATACTATGTGAAATGAGCTAGTTAGGTTCTAGGAATCACTTGCTTTCCTAGAAAGAAGGTTGAGTGCAGCAAGTTCAAACTTTCCTTCTTAATGTAATCTAAAAAGATGCACAACTTAGTAGATTGGCCTCATTTCTAAAGTAGTTTGTTTAGAAAACAAACATCTTCATTACCGAATACTGTACTATGTGAAATGAGCTAGTTAGGTCTAGGAATCACTTATTTTCCTACAAAGAAGGTTGAGTGCAGCAAGTTCAAACTTTCCTAGTTTGTGTAATCTATCAAGATGTACAAGTTAGTGGTTTTAGTCGTTTCTAAAGTGGTTTCTTTAGAAAACAAACATCTTCAGTACTGAGCACTGTACTGTGTGAAATAAAGTTATTTCGGTTCTAGGAATCAGTTTCCCTTTCTACGAAGATCGTTGAGTTTAGCAAGTTCAAACTTTCCTTGTTAATGTAATCTAAAAGATATCAATTTAGTAGATTCGCCTCATTTCTAAAGTAGTTTTTAAAAAAAAAAAATTCATTGCCAAACTTTGTACTGTTTGAAATGAACTAATTCGGTTCTAGGAATCAGTATACATTCTACGAAGATGGTTGAGTTTAGCATGTTCAAACTTTCCTTTTTTTATGTGATCTAAAAACATGTCCAAGCTAGTAGATTTGCTTCATTGGTAAAGTTGTTTGTTGAGAAAACAAACATCTTCATTCTGGAACACTGTACTATGTGAAATGAGCTAGTTCGGTTCTAGGAATCACTTGCTTTCCTACAGAGAGAAGGTTGAGTGCAGCAAGTTCAAACATTCCTAGTTTGTGTATCTAACAAGATGTACAAGTTAGTGGTTTCGTGTCATTTCTAAAGTGGTTTCTTTAGAAAACAAACATCTTCAATACTGAACACTGTACTGTGTGAAATAAGTGAATTCGCTTCTGGGAATCAGTTTTACTTTCTACGAAGATGGTTGAGTGCAGTAAGTTTCAAACTTTCCTGGTTTGTGTAATCTAACAAAGAGGACAAGTTAGTCATTTCGCGTTGTTTCTAAAGTGGTTTCTTTAGAAAACAAACATCTTCAGTACTAGACACTGTACTGTGTGAAATAAGTTATTCGGTTCTAGGAATCAGTTTCCTTTCTATGAAGATGGTTGAGTGCAGCAAGTTCAAACTTTCCTTGTTAATGTAATCTAAAAAGATTGCCAAGTTAGCAGATTCACCTCATTTGTAAGGTACTTTGTTGAGAAAACAAACATCTTCATTACGAACATTGTACTGTGTGAAATAAGCTCATTCGGTTCTAGTAATCAGTTGCTTTCCTACAAAGAATGTTGAGTGCAGAAGTTCAAACTTTCCTTGTTAATGTAATCTAAAAGATGCACAACTTAGTAGATTGGCCTCATTTCTAAAGTAGTTTGTTTAGAAAACAAACATCTTCATTACCGAACACTGTACTATGTGAAATAAGCTAGTTCCGTTCTAGGAATCACTTGCTTTCCTCGAAGAAGTTTGAGTGCAGCAAGTTCAAACGTTCCTAGTTTGTGTAATCTAACAAGATGTAAAAAGTTAGTTGATTAAGCCATATTTCTAAAGTAGTTTCTTTAGAAAAGAAACATCTTCAGTACCTAACACTGTACTGTGTGAAATAAGTGAATTCGGTTCTAGGAATCACTTTAATTTCTATGAAGATGGTTGAGTGCAGCAAGTTCAAACTTTCCTTGTTAATGTAATCTAAAAAGATGGCCAAGTTAGTAGATTCGCCTCATTTGTAAAGTAGTTTGTTGAGAAAACAAACATCTTCATTGCCAAACATTGTACTGTGTGAAATAAGCTCATTCGGTTCTAGGAATCAGTTGCTTTCCTATACAGAAGGTTGAGTGCAGCAAGTTCAAACTTTCCTTGTTACTGTAATCTGAAAAGATGCACAACTTAGTAGATTGGCCTCATTTCTAAAGTAGTTTGTTTAGAAAACAAACATCTTCATTGCGAACACTATACTATGTGAAATAAGCTCATTCGGTTCTAGGAATCACTTGCTTTCCTACAAAGAAGGTTGAGTGCAGCAAGTTCAAACTTTCCTAGTTTGTGTAATCTAACAAGATATACAAGTTAAGGGATTCGCCTCATTTCTAAAGTAGTTTCTTGAGAAAACAAACATCTTCATTGCCAAACACTGTACTGTGTGAAATAAGCTAATTCGGTTCTAGGAATCAGTTTTGCTTTCTCTACAAAGATGGTTGAGTGCAGCAAGTTCAAACTTTCCTTGTTGTGTAATCTAACAAGATGTACAAGTTAGTAGATTCGCCTCATTTCTAAAGTAGTTTCTTTAGAAAACAAATCTTCATTGCCAAACTTTGTACTGTGTGAAATAAGCTAATTCGGTTCTAGGAATCAGTTTACTTTCTATGAAGATGGTTGAGTTTAGCAAGTTCAAACTTTCCTTGTTAATGTGCTCTAAAACAATGTCCAAGTTAGTAGATTTGCCTCATTGGTAAAGTAGTTTGTTGAAAACAAACATCTCATTGCTCAACATTGTACTGTGTGAAAAAAGCTAATTTAGTTCTAGAATTCTGTTTGCTTTCCTACAAAGAAGGTTGAGCGCAGCCAGTTCAAACTTTCCTTGTTAATGTAATCAAAAAGATGCACAACTTAGTAGATTGGCCTCATTTCTAAAGTAGTTTCTTTAGAAAGAAACATCTTCATTACCGAACACTGTTCTGTGTGTAATAATGTAATTCTGTTCACAAGGAATCAGTTTAATTTCTCAAAGAGATGGTTGAGTGCAGCAAGTTCAACTTTCCCTTGTTAATGTAATCTAAAAGATGCACAACTTAGTAGATTGGCCTCATTTCTAACTTAGTTTGTTTTACAAAACAAACATCTTCATTACCGAATACTATACTATGTGACATGAGCTAGTTCATTTCTAGGAATCACTTGCTTTCCTCTACGAAGAAGGTTGAGTGCAGCAGGTTCAAACTTTCCTCGTTTGTGTAATCTAACAAGATGTACAAGTTAGTAGATTTGACTCATTTGTAAAGTAGTTTGTTGAGAAAAAGATATCTTCATTGGGGAATATTGTACTGTGTGAAAAAGTTAATTAATCTGAATTCAATCACTTTCCTACAAAGACGGTTGAGTGCAGCAATTTCAAACATTCCTTGTTAATGTAATCTAAAAGATGCACAACTTAGTGGATTCACCTCATTTCTAAAGTAATTTCTTTAGAAACCAAACATCTTCAGTACCAAACACTGTAGTATGTGAAATAAGTTAATTGGCTTCCAGGAATCAGTTTAATTTCTTCTTAAGATGGTTGACTGCAGGAAGGTCATACTTTCCTTCTTAATGTAATCTCAAAAGATGGCCAAGTTAGAAGATTCACCTCATTTGTAAAAGTAGTTTGTTGAGAAAACAAACATCTTCATTCTCGGAACATTGTACTGTGTGAAAAAGCTAATTCGGATCTAGAATTTAGTTGCTTTCCTACAAAGACGGTTGAGTGTAGCAAGATCAAACATTCCTTGTTAATGTATTCTAAAAAAGGTGCACAACTTAGGGATTCGCCTCATTTCTAAAGTAATTTCTTTAGAAAAGAATCATCTTCAGTACAGAACACTGTGCTGTGTGAAATAAGGTAATTCGGTTGTAGGAAAACAGTTTAATTTCTACGAAGATGGTTGAGTGCAGCAAGTTCAAACTTTCCTTGGTAATGTAATCTAAAAGGTGGCCAAGTTAGTAGATTCGCCTCATTTGTAAAGTAGTTTGTTGAGAAAACAAACATCGTCATTGCCAAACACTGTACTGGGTGAAATAGGCTCATTAGGTTCTAGTAATCAGTTGCTATCCTACACAGAAGGTTGAGTGCAGCAAATTCAAAACTTTCCTTTTAATGTAATCTGAAAAGTTGCACACCTTACTAGATTGGCCTCATGTACAAACATCTTCATTACGAACACTATACTATATGAAATGAGCTAGTTCGGTTCTAAAAGG
>JAEOAD010000671.1:0-30277 GCA_036365145.1 Orientallactaga sibirica
AGCAATGGCTGTAGCCGGGCTAACACAGAATTCACTGTGGAATCTCAGGCTGGCCTTGAACTTCCAGCCAAAGCCTTATAACATGTACTTATTCACAATTGGTTTCCTGGAAAAGTTAGAATAACTTCTAAGAAGTGTCAATCTCAGAATTCAATCCTTCTAATGTCCTAACATACATAGTAAGTGCCAGCGAGCATTCTCTGGATCTCCGTTGAGGGGAGGCTTCTGTGATGTCGACTTTTCGTGTGATGACCCCATGTGACTCTGTCCTTGTGTCTGTGTTATTTTCTTTCCCAGGTGATCTGCTGGAAAGTTTCTGAAACCAGCACTGAATTTTCTCTATCATGAAAAAGGCCTCCATAGCCATCTGTGTGTCTCCTGCAAAGATAGAACACATAGGGTTTTTCTGTAATTTTCAAAGATTATCAGTCGTCTCCTTAGCAGGACCTAATAGACGTTTGCCAAATGGGTTGTGTGTCATCGCTTCGCTTACAACTATGCCTGGCATTTAGGCAATGTAAAGTCAAAGCTTCAGTCTTTTCGATCGTAATTCATTTGATTCATTGTATATTTTAGTTTTTCTTTCTTTCTCTGTTGCTTGCTTGCTTGAGTCTTTGCTGTCTGTCCTTCTTCCTTCCTTCCTTTCCTTTCTTCCTTCCTTTCCTTTCTTTCCTTCCTTCCTTCCTTCCTTGTTTTTCTTTTTGTTATTTTTGCTTTGCGATGTTTTGCAAGTGTGACTGAATGAAGAAATGACATACTGGCGATTTTCCATACCTTGCCCTTGTTGTGGTCCATCACCACACCTGCATCCACCGTGTTGTCAGAAAGGTTTTCAAGCGCCTCCTTCTGGCGACTCCGTGCCTCAAGGTACACTTTCCAAGTCTGAGCTTCTCGATTCCTTCTGCCCACTCTTCAGCTCATAAGGCTTATAAGGAATTAAAGGAATTTCTGGGCTGGAGAGAATACTTGGGGTTAATGCGCCTGGCTTCTAACCCTAAGAACACTGGTTCGAATCCTGAGTGGGATTTCAGTCTCCAGGTGCCACGTTTAGTCAGATGCAAAGTTACATGAGGGTGCAATGCCGCACTTGGACACAAGGGGGCGCGCACATCTTGATTTCGTGCACAGCAGCTGAGACACTGCCTGCCCGCCCATCTCTGACACTCCACCAGGTCTGCTGGGTTACCAGAAGTGTGAGCCTCACTCAGGCAGAAAAGGCGCTCAAAACTCCTACTGAATATCTTAAAACCTCTGTCAGTTCTGGAGGTCCCAGACAGATGTGAGCAGATGACTCAGGTGCTTGTCCAGCCCCGTTTTCCCACGCAGAGAGTCCCTGGAACACCCAGGCCTTCTCCTGGCCCGTCCGCCCCAGATTCTCTAACCTCGGGTGAACGCGTCGCGGTCACCCGAGGTTAGAAAAATCTGCTCGTTCAAAAAAACGCTCCAAATGGCCGCCTGAGTTTGGACTGCTGAGCCAGGGGACAGGCGGTGAGCGGAAGGGTCTTTTTGGAAATGGAGCGATATCTTACATTTCATGCCATCACTCTTAGTTACGAGCCTACGGAAGGGAGGGGATGTCTGAAAAATGAACAAACAGGTCACAGAGGGTGTGTTTTCCTAGGAATGGCCCAGCCTAACTAAGGAGATCGTGGAGGGCTGCCAGGAAAGGGCCTCGAGGAGTTAGAAGCCGGCCGCTAGAGACCAAGGCCCTGCTTGAAATACTAAGGTAGAGAGATTTAAAAATCTTCCCGGGGCTCTGAGTCCATTACTTGGACCACTGTCTCGCCTGTCATTGTTGTTGATGTCGAGAGGGACTCAGGTTTTCTGAAGTGAGCTCAGGTGTCGGTGCAGGATCCTGGAAGGAGAGTGAGAACTCCGTGAGGTGCGAGGAACAGTGTTCTTTTACTGCCCGCTCACCCAGAATATATACACATATGAATAGATATTTAAATTATATATAAACTTATAGGTAAATGTCTGAGTTCATATATGAATATACATGAAATTTATACATATATTAGATATATAAATATATATATTATGTATTTACATATATGATATGCATAAAATATGATTACATGTATTTTAGATTTTTATACGTTATTCATAATACATAATACATACATATACTAATATATATAATTATAGGTGAATGTATATAAATTTTTATATATATCTCAATAGGATTAGGTTTAAGGCCATATGTAAATGTGTGTCCATCAACACAGAAACATACACACACACCACACACACACACACACACACACATACATACATACATACATACATACATACACATACATACATACAATTTTTGGAGGGTACAAGGTAGCAATGGCTGTAGCCGGGCTAACACAAATTCACTGTGGAATCTCAGGCTGGCCTTGAACTTCCAGCCAAAGCCTTATAACATGTACTTATTCACAATTGGTTTCCTGGAAAAGTTAGAATAACTTCTAAGAAGTGTCAATCTCAGAATTCAATCCTTCTAATGTCCTAACATACATAGTAAGTGCCAGCGAGCATTCTCTGGATCTCAGTTGAAGGGAGGCTTCTGTGATGTCGACTTTTCGTGTGATGACCCCATGTGACTCTGTCCTTGTGTCTGTGTTATTTTCTTTCCCAGGTGATCTGCTGGAAAGTTTCTGAAACCAGCACTGAATTTTCTCTATCATGAAAAAGGCCTCCATAGCCATCTGTGTGTCTCCTGCAAAGATAGAACACATAGGGTTTTTCTGTAATTTTCAAAGATTATCGAGTCGTCTCCTTAGCAGGACCTAATAGACGTTTGCCAAATGGGTTGTGTGTCATCGCTTCGCTTACAACTATGCCTGGCATTTAGGCAATGTAAAGTCAAAGCTTCAGTCTTTTTCGATCGTAATTCATTTGATTCATTGTATATTTTAGTTTTTCTTTCTTTCTCTGTTGCTTGCTTGCTTGAGTCTTTGCTGTCTCTCCTTCTTCCTTCCTTTCCTTTCTTTCCTTCCTTCCTTCCTTCCTTCCTTCCTTCCTTCCCTTGTTTTTCCTTGTTGTTATTTTGGCTTTGCGATGTTTTGCAAGTGTGACTGAATGAAGAAATGACATACTGGCGATTTTTCCATACCTTGCCCTTGTTGTGGTCCATCACCACACCTGCATCCACCGTGTTGTCAGAAAGTTTTCAAGCGCCTCCTTCTGGCGACTCCGTGCCTCAAGGTACACTTTCCAAGTCTGAGCTTCTCGATTCCTTCTGCCCACTCTTCAGCTCATAAGGCTTATAAGGAATTAAAGGGAATTTCTGGGCTGGAGAGAATACTTAGGGGTTAATGCGCCTGGCTTCTAACCTAAGAACACTGGTTCGAATCCTGAGTGGGATTTCAGTCTCCAGGTGCCACGTTTAGTCAGATGCAAAGTTACGCAAAGGGTGCAATGCCGCACTTGGACACAAGGCGGCGCGCACATCTTGATTTCGTGCACAGCAGCTGAGACACTGCCTGCCCGCCCATCTCTGACACTCCACCAGGTCTGCTGGGTTACCAGAAGTGTGAGCCTCACTCAGGCAGAAAAGGCGCTCAAAACTCCTACTGAATATCTTAAAACCTCTGTCAGTTCTGGAGGTCCCAGACAGATGTGAGCAGATGACTCAGGTGCTTGTCCGGGCCCCGTTTTCTCCCACGCAGAGAGTCCCTGGAACACCCAGGCCTTCTCCTGGCCCGTCCGGCCCCAGATTCTCTAACCTCGGGTGAACGCGTCGCGGTCACCCGAGGTTAAAATCTGCTCGTTCAAAAAAAACGCTCCAAATGGCCGCCTGAGTTTGGACTGCTGAGCCAGGGGACAGGCGGTGAGCGGAAGGTCTTTTTGGAAATGGAGCGATATCTTACATTTCATGCCATCACTCTTAGTTCTGAGCCTACCGGAAGGGGATGTCTGAAAAGTGAACAAACAGGTCACAGAGGGTGTGTTTTCCTAGGAATGGCCCAGCCTAACTAAGGAGATCGTGGAGGGCTGATGGGAAAGGGCCTCGAGGAGTTAGAAGCCGGCCGCTAGAGACCAAGCCCTGCTTGAAATACTAAGGTAGAGATTTAAAAATCTTCCGGGGCTCTGAGTCCAATTACTTGGACCACTGTCTCGCCTGTCATTGTTGTTGATGACGAGAGGGACTCAGGTTTTCTGAAGTGAGCTCGGGTGTCGGTGCAGGATCCTGGAAGGAGAGTGAGAACTCCGTGAGGTGCGAGGAACAGTGTTCTTTTACTGCCCGCTCACCCAGAATATATACACATATGAATAGATATTTAAATTATATATAAACTTATAGGTAAATGTCTGAGTTCATATATGAATATACATGGAAATTTATACATATATTAGATATATAAATATATGTTATGTATTTACGTATATGATATGCATAAAATATAATTACATGTATTTTAGATTTTTATACGTTATTCATAATACATAATACATACATATACTAATATATATAATTATAGGTGAATGTATATAAATTTTTATATATATCTCAATAGGATTAGGTTTAAGGCCATATGTAAATGTGTGTCCATCAACACAGAAACATACACGCACACCACACGCACACACACACACACACACACACATATACATACATACATACATACATACATACATACATACATAATTTTTGGAGGGGGTACAAGGTAGCAATGGCTGTAGCCGGGCTAACACAAATTCACTGTGGAATCTCAGGCTGGCCTTGAACTTCCAGCCAAAGCCTTATAACATGTACTTATTCACAATTGGTTTCCTGGAAAAGTTAGAATAACTTCTAAGAAGTGTCAATCTCAGAATTCAATCCTTCTAATGTCCTAACATACATAGTAAGTGCCAGCGAGCATTCTCTGGATCTCCGTTGAAGGGAGGCTTCTGTGATGTCGACTTTTCGTGTGATGACACCATGTGACTCTGTCCTTGTGTCTGTGTTATTTTCTTTCCCAGGTGATCTGCTGGAAAGTTTCTGAAACCAGCACTGAATTTTCTCTATCATGAAAAAGGCCTCCATAGCCATCTGTGTGTCTCCTGCAAAGATAGAACACATAGGGTTTTTCTGTAATTTTCAAAGATTATCGAGTCGTCTCCTTAGCAGGACCTAATAGACGTTTGCCAAATGGGTTGTGTGTCATCGCTTCGCTTACAACTATGCCTGGCATTTAGGCAATGTAAAGTCAAAGCTTCAGTCTTTTTCGATCGTAATTCATTTGATTCATTGTATATTTTAGTTTTTCTTTCTTTCTCTGTTGCTTGCTTGCTTGAGTCTTTGCTGTCTGTCCTTCTTCTTCCTTTCCTTTCTTCCTTCCTTTCCTTTCTTTCTTTCCTTCCTTCCTTTCTTCCTTCCTTCCCTTGTTTTTTCTTTTTGTTATTTTTGCTTTGCGATGTTTTGCAAGTGTCACTGAATGAAGAAATGACATACTGGCGATTTTCCATACCTTGCCCTTGTTGTGGTCCATCACCACACCTGCATCCACCGTGTTGTCAGAAAGGTTTTCAAGCGCCTCCTTCTGGCGACTCCGTGCCTCAAGGTACACTTTCCAAGTCTGAGCTTCTCGATTCCTTCTGCCCACTCTTCAGCTCATAAGGCTTATAAGGAATTAAAGGGAATTTCTGGGCTGGAGAGAATACTTAGGGGTTTTAATGCGCCTGGCTTCTAACCCTAAGAACACTGGTTCGAATCCTGAGTGGGATTTCAGTCTCCAGGTGCCACGTTTAGTCAGATGCAAAGTTACGCAAGGGTGCAATGCCGCACTTGGACACAAGGGGGCGCGCACATCTTGATTTCGTGCACAGCAGCTGAGACACTGCCTGCCCGCCCATCTCTGACACTCCACCAGGTCTGCTGGGTTACCAGAAGTGTGAGCCTCACTCAGGCAGAAAAGGCGCTCAAAACTCCTACTGAATATCTTAAAACCTCTGTCAGTTCTGGAGGTCCCAGACAGATGTGAGCAGATGACTCAGGTGCTTGTCCGGGCCCGTTTTCTCCCACGCAGAGAGTCCCTGGAACACCCAGGCCTTCTCCTGGCCCGTCCGGCCCCAGATTCTCTAACCTCGGGTGAACGCGTCGCGGTCACCCGAGGTTAAGAATCTGCTCGTTCAAAAAACGCTCCAAATGGCCGCCTGAGTTTGGACTGCTGAGCCAGGGGACAGGCGGTGAGCGGAAGGGTCTTTTTGGAAATGGGCGATATCTTACATTTCATGCCATCACTCTTAATTCTGAGCCTACCGGAAGGGGATGTCTGAAAAATGAACAAACAGGTCACAGGTGTGTTTTCCTAGGAATGGCCCAGCCTAACTAAGGAGATCGTGGAGGGCTGATGGGAAAGGGCCTCGAGGAGTTAGAAGCCGGCCGCTAGAGACCAAGGCCCTGCTTGAAATACTAAGGTATAGAGATTTAAAAATCTTCCCGGGGCTCTGAGTCCAATTACTTGGACCACTGTCTCGCCTGTCATTGTTGTTGATGACGAGAGGGACTCAGGTTTTCTGAAGTGAGCTCGGGTGTCGGTGCAGGATCCTGGAAGGAGAGTGAGAACTCCGTGAGGTGCGAGGAACAGTGTTCTTTTACTGCCTGCTCACCCAGAATATATACACATATGAATAGATATTTAAATTATATATAAACTTATATGTAAATGTCTGAGTTCATATATGAATATACATGGAAATTTATACATATATTAGATATATAAATATATGTTATGTATTTACGTATATGATATGCATAAAATATAATTACATGTATTTTAGATTTTTATACGTTATTCATAATACATAATACATACATATACTAATATATATAATTATAGGTGAATGTATATAAATTTTTATATATATCTCAATAGGATTAGGTTTAAGGCCATATGTAAATGTGTGTCCATCAACACAGAAACATACACACACACCACACACACACACACACACACACACACATATACATACATACATACATACATACATACATACATACATAATTTTTGGAGGGTACAAGGTAGCAATGGCTGTAGCCAGGCTAACACAGAATTCACTGTGGAATCTCAGGCTGGCCTTGAACTTCCAGCCAAAGCCTTATAACATGTACTTATTCACAATTGGTTTCCTGGAAAAGTTAGAATAACTTCTAAGAAGTGTCAATCTCAGAATTCAATCCTTCTAATGTCTAACATACATAGTAAGTGCCAGCGAGCATTCTCTGGATCTCAGTTGAAGGGAGGCTTCTGTGATGTCGACTTTTCGTGTGATGACCCCATGTGACTCTGTCCTTGTGTCTGTGTTATTTTCTTTCCCAGGTGATCTGCTGGAAAGTTTCTGAAACCAGCACTGAATTTTCTCTATCATGAAAAAGGCCTCCATAGCCATCTGTGTGTCTCCTGCAAAGATAGAACACATAGGTTTTTCTGTAATTTTCAAAGATTATCGAGTCGTCTCCTTAGCAGGACCTAATAGACGTTTGCCAAATGGGGTTTCGTGTCATCGCTTCGCTTACAACTATGCCTGGCATTTAGGCAATGTAAAGTCAAAGCTTCAGTCTTTTTCGATCGTAATTCATTTGATTCATTGTATATTTTAGTTTTTCTTTCTTTCTCTGTTGCTTGCTTGCTTGAGTCTTTGCTGTCTGTCCTTCTTCCTTCCTTTCCTTTCTTCCTTCCTTTCCTTTCTTCCTTCCTTTCCTTTCTTTCCTTCCTTCCTTCCCTTGTTTTTCTTTTTGTTATTTTTGCTTTGCGATGTTTTGCAAGTGTGACTGAATGAAGAAATGACATACTGGCGATTTTCCATACCTTGCCCTTGTTGTGGTCCATCACCACACCTGCATCCACCGTGTTGTCAGAAAGGTTTTCAAGCGCCTCCTTCTGGCGACTCCGTGCCTCAAGGTACACTTTCCAAGTCTGAGGTTCTCGATTCCTTCTGCCCACTCTTCAGCTCATAAGGCTTATAAGGAATTAAAGGGAATTTCTGGGCTGGAGAGAATACGTAGGGGTTAATGCCTGGCTTCTAACCCTAAGAACACTGGTTCGAATCCTGAGTGGGATTTCAGTCTCCAGGTGCCACGTTTAGTCAGATGCAAAGTTACACAAGGGTGCAATGCCGCACTTGGACACAAGGGCGCGCACATCTTGATTTCGTGCACAGCAGCTGAGACACTGCCTGCCCGCCCATCTCTGACACTCCACCAGGTCTGCTGGGTTACCAGAAGTGTGAGCCTCACTCAGGCAGAAAAGGCGCTCAAAACTCCTACTGAATATCTTCAAACCTCTGTCAGTTCTGGAGGTCCCAGACAGATGTGAGCAGATGACTCAGGTGCTTGTCCGAGCCCCGTTTTCTCCCACGCAGAGAGTCCCTGGAACACCCAGGCCTTCTCCTGGCCCGTCCGGCCCCAGATTCTCTAACCTCGGGTGAACGCGTCGCGGTCACCCGAGGTTCATCTGCTCGTTCAAAAAACGCTCCAAATGGCCGCCTGAGTTTGGACTGCTGAGCCAGGGGACAGGTGGTGAGCGGAAGGGTCTTTTTGGAAATGGGCGATATCTTACATTTCATGCCATCACTCTTAGTTCTGAGCCTACCGGAAGGGGGATGTCTGAAAAATGAACAAACAGGTCACAGAGGGTGTGTTTTCCTAGGAATGGCCCAGCCTAACTAAGGAGATCGTGGAGGTGTGATGGGAAAGGGCCTCGAGGAGTTAGAAGCCGGCCGCTAGAGACCAAGGCCCTGCTTGAAATACTAAGGTAGAGATTTAAAAATCTTCCCGGGGCTCTGAGGTCAATTACTTGGACCACTGTCTCGCCTGTCATTGTTGTTGATGACAGAGAGGGACTCAGGTTTTCTGAAGTGAGCTCGGGTGTCGGCGCAGGATCCTGGAAGGAGAGTGAGAACTCCGTGAGGTGCGAGGAACAGTGTTCTTTTACTGCCCGCTCACCCAGAATATATACACATATGAATAGATATTTAAATTATATATAAACTTATAGGTAAATGTCTGAGTTCATATATGAATATACATGGAAATTTATACATATATTAGATATATAAATATATGTTATGTATTTACGTATATGATATGCATAAAATATAAATACATGTATTTTAGATTTTTATACGTTATTCAAAATACATAATACATACATATACTAATATATATATAATTATAGGTGAATGTATATAAATTTTTATATATATCTCAATAGGATTAGGTTTAAGGCCATATGTAAATGTGTGTCCATCAACACAGAACACACACACCACACACACACACACACACACACACACACACACATATACATACATACATACATACATACATACATACATACATACATAATTTTTGGAGGGTACAAGGTAGCAATGGCTGTAGCCGGGCTAACACAAATTCACTGTGGAATCTCAGGCTGGCCTTGAACTTCCAGCCAAAGCCTTATAACATGTACTTATTCACAATTGGTTTCCTGGAAAAGTTAGAATAATTTCTAAGAAGTGTCAATCTCAGAATTCAATCCTTCTAATGTCCTAACATACATAGTAAGTGCCAGCGAGCATTCTCTGGATCTCCGTTGAAGGGAGGCTTCTGTGATGTCGACTTTTCGTGTGATGACCCCATGTGACTCTGTCCTTGTGTCTGTGTTATTTTCTTTCCAGGTGATCTGCTGGAAAGTTTCTGAAACCAGCACTGAATTTTCTCTATCATGAAAAAGGCCTCCATAGCCATCTGTGTGTCTCCTGCAAAGATAGAACACATAGGGTTTTTCTGTAATTTTCAAAGATTATCAGTCGTCTCCTTAGCAGGACCTAATAGACGTTTGCCAAATGGGTTGTGTGTCATCGCTTCGCTTACAACTATGCCTGGCATTTAGGCAATGTAAAGTCAAAGCTTCAGTCTTTTTCGATCGTAATTCATTTGATTCATTGTATATTTTAGTTTTTTTTCTTTCTCTGTTGCTTGCTTGCTTGAGTCTTTGCTGTCTGTCCTTCTTCCTTCCTTTCCTTTCTTCCTTCCTTTCGTTGCTTACCTTCCTTCCTTCCTTCCTTCCCTTGTTTTTTCTTTTTGTTATTTTTGCTATGCGATGTTTTGCAAGTGTGACTGAATGAAGAAATGACATACTGGGGATTTTCCATACCTTGCCCTTGTTGTGGTCCATCACCACACCTGCATCCACCGTGTTGTCAGAAAGGTTTTCAAGCGCCTCCTTCTGGCGACTCCGTGCCTCAAGGTACACTTTCCAAGTCTGAGCTTCTCGATTCCTTCTGCCCACTCTTCAGCTCATAAGGCTTATAAGGAATTAAAGGGAATTTCTGGGCTGGAGAGAATACTTAGGGGTTTTAATGCGCCTGGCTTCTAACCCTAAGAACACTGGTTCGAATCCTGAGTGGGATTTCAGTCTCCAGGTGCCACGTTTAGTCAGATGCAAAGTTACGCAAGGGTGCAATGCCGCACTTGGACACAAGGGGCGCGCACATCTTGATTTCGTGCACAGCAGCTGAGACACTGCCTGCCCGCCCATCTCTGACACTCCACCAGGTCTGCTGGGTTACCAGAAGTGTGAGCCTCACTCAGGCAGAAAAGGCGCTCAAAACTCCTACTGAATATCTTAAAACCTCTGTCAGTTCTGGAGGTCCCAGACAGATGTGAGCAGATGACTCAGGTGCTTGTCCGGAGCCCCGTTTTCTCCCACGCAGAGAGTCCCTGGAACACCCAGGCCTTCTCCTGGCCCGTCCGGCCCCAGATTCTCTAACCTCGGGTGAACGGCGTCGCGTCGGGTTAAAAAAATCTGGTTGATCACCCGAGGTTAGAGAATCTGCTCGTTCAAAAAACGCTCCAAATGGCCGCCTGAGTTTGGACTGCTGAGCCAGGGGACAGGCGGTGAGCGGAAGGGTCTTTTTGGAAATGGAGCGATATCTTACATTTCATGCCATCACTTTTAGTTCTGAGCCTACCGGAAGGGGATGTCTGAAAAATGAACAAACAGGTCACAGAGGGTGTGTTTTCCTAGGAATGGCCCAGCCTAACTAAGGAGATCGTGGAGGGCTGACAGGAAAGGGCCTCGAGGAGTTAGAAGCCGGCCGCTAGAGACCAAGGCCCTGCTTGAAATACTAAGGTAGAGATTTAAAAATCTTCCCGGGGCTCTGAGTCCAATTACTTGGACCACTGTCTCGCCTGTCATTGTTGTTGATGACGAGAGGGACTCAGGTTTTCTGAAGTGAGCTCGGGTGTCGGTGCAGGATCCTGGAAGGAGAGTGAGAACTCCGTGAGGTGCGAGGAACAGTGTTCTTTTACTGCCCGCTCACCCAGAATATATACACATATGAATAGATATTTAAATTATATATAAACTTATAGGTAAATGTCTGAGTTCATATATGAATATACATGGAAATTTATACATATATTAGATATATAAATATATGTTATGTATTTACGTATATGATATGCATAAAATATAATTACATGTATTTTAGATTTTTATACGTTATTCATAATACATAATACATACATATACTAATATATATAATTATAGGTGAATGTATATAAATTTTTATATATATCTCAATAGGATTAGGTTTAAGGCCATATGTAAATGTGTGTCCATCAACACAGAAACATACACACACACACCACACACACACACACACACATATACATACATACATACATACATACATACATACATACATACATACATAATTTTTGGAGGGTACAAGGTAGCAATGGCTGTAGCCAGGCTAACACAAATTCACTGTGGAATCTCAGGCTGGCCTTGAACTTCCAGCCAAAGCCTTATAACATGTACTTATTCACAATTGGTTTCCTGGAAAAGTTAGAATAACTTCTAAGAAGTGTCAATCTCAGAATTCAATCCTTCTAATGTCCTAACATACATAGTAAGTGCCAGCGAGCATTCTCTGGATCTCAGTTGAAGGGAGGCTTCTGTGATGTCGACTTTTCGTGTGATGACCCCATGTGACTCTGTCCTTCTGTCTGTGTTATTATCTTTCCCAGGTGATCTGCTGGAAAGTTTCTGAAACCAGCACTGATTTTTTCTCTATCATGAAAAAGGCCTCCATAGCCATCTGTGTGTCTCCTGCAAAGATGGAACACATAGGGTTTTTCTGTAATTTTCAAAGATTATCGAATTGTCTCCTTAGCAGGACCTAATAGACGTTTGCCAAATGGGTTGTGTGTCATCGCTTCGCTTACCACTATGCCTGGCATTTAGGCAATGTAAAGTCAAAGCTTCAGTCTTTTTCGATAGTAATTCATTTGATTCATTGTATATTTTAGTTTTCTTTCTTTCTCTGTTGCTTGCTTGCTTGAGTCTTTGCTGTCTGTCCTTCTTCCTTCCTTTCCTTTTTCCTTTCTTTCCTTCCTTTCCTTTCTTTCCTTCCTTCCTTCCTTCCTTCCCTTGTTTTTCTTTTTGTTATTTTGCTTTGCGATGTTTTGCAAGTGTGACTGAATGAAGAAATGACATCCTGGCGATTTTCCATACCTTGCCCTTGTTGTGGTCCATCACCACACCTGCATCCACCGTGTTGTCAGAAAGGTTTTCAAGCGCCTCCTTCTGGCGACTCCGTGCCTCAAGGTACACTTTTCAAGTCTGAGCTTCTCGATTCCTTCTGCCCACTCTTCAGCTCATAAGGCTTATAAGGAATTAAAGGGAATTTCTGGGCTGGAGAGAATACTTGGGGGTTAATGCGCCTGGCTTCTAACCCTAAGAACACTGGTTCGAATCCTGAGTGGGATTTCAGTCTCCAGGTGCCACGTTTAGTCAGATGCAAAGTTACGCAAAGGTGCAATGCGCACTTGGACACAAGGGGGCGCGCACATCTTGATTTCGTGCACAGCAGCTGAGACACTGCCTGCCCGCCCATCTCTGACACTCCACCAGGTCTGCTGGGTTACCAGAAGTGTGAGCCTCACTCAGGCAGAAAAGGCGCTCAAAACTCCTACTGAATATCTTAAAACCTCTGTCAGTTCTGGAGGTCCCAGACAGATGTGAGCAGATGACTCAGGTGCTTGTCCGGGCCCCGTTTTTCTCCCACGCAGAGAGAGTCCCTGGAACACCCAGGCCTTCTCCTGGCCCGTCCGGCCCCAGATTCTCTAACCTCGGGTGAACGCGTCGCGGTCACCCGAGGTTAAAAATCTGCTCGTTCCAAAAAAACGCTCCAAATGGCCGCCTGAGTTTGGACCGCTGAGCCAGGGGACAGGCGGTGAGCGGAAGGGTCTTTTTGGAAATGGAGCGATATCTTACATTTCATGCCATCACTCTTTGTTACGAGCCTACCAGAAGGGGGATGTCTGAAAAATGAACAAACAGGTCACAGAGGGTGTGTTTTCCTAGGAATGGCCCAGCCTAACTAAGGAGATCGTGGAGGGCTGAATGGAAAGGGCCTCGAGGAGTTAGAAGCCGGCCGCTAGAGACCAAGGCCCTGCTTGAAATACTAAGGTAGAGAGATTTAAAAATCTTCCCGGGGCTCTGAGTCCAATTACTTGGACCACTGTCTCGCCTGTCATTGTTGTTGATGATGAGAGGGACTCAGGTTTTCTGAAGTGAGCTCGGGTGTCGGTGCAGGATCCTGGAAGGAGAGTGAGAACTCCGTGAGGTGCGAGGAACAGTGTTCTTTTACTGCCCGCTCACCCAGAATATATACACATATGAATAGATATTTAAATTATATATAAACTTATAGGTAAATGTCTGAGTTCATATATGAATATACATGGAAATTTATACATATATTAGATATATAAATATATGTTATGTATTTACGTATATGATATGCATAAAATATAATTACATGTATTTTAGATTTTTATACGTTATTCATAATACATAATACATACATATACTAATATATATAATTATAGGTGAATGTATATAAATTTTTATATATATCTCAATAGGATTAGGTTTAAGGCCATATGTAAATGTGTGTCCATCAACACAGAAACATACACACCACACCACACACACACACACACACACACATACATACATACATACATACATACATACATACATACATACATACATAATTTTTGGAGGGTACAAGGTAGCAATGGCTGTAGCCGGGCTAACACAGAATTCACTGTGGAATCTCAGGCTGGCCTTGAACTTCCAGCCAAAGCCTTATAACATGTACTTATTCACAATTGGTTTCCTGGAAAAGTTAGAATAACTTCTAAGAAGTGTCAATCTCAGAATTCAATCCTTCTAATGTCCTAACATACATAGTAAGTGCCAGCGAGCATTCTCTGGATCTCCGTTGAAGGGAGGCTTCTGTGATGTCGACTTTTTCGTGTGATGACCCCATGTGACTCTGTCCTTGTGTCTGTGTTATTTTCTTTCCCAGGTGATCTGCTGGAAAGTTTCTGAAACCAGCACTGAATTTTCTCTATCATGAAAAAAGGCCTCCATAGCCATCTGTGTGTCTCCTGCAAAGATAGAACACATAGGGGTTTTCTGTAATTTTCAAAGATTATCGAGTCGTCTCCTTAGCAGGACCTAATAGACGTTTGCCAAATGGGTTGTGTGTCATCGCTTCGCTTACAACTATGCCTGGCATTTAGGCAATGTAAAGTCAAAGCTTCAGTCTTTTCGATCGTAATTCATTTGATTCATTGTATATTTTAGTTTTTTTCTTTCTTTCTCTGTTGCTTGCTTGCTTGAGTCTTTGCTGTCTGTCTTCTTCCTTCCTTTTCCTTTCCTTTCCTTTCTTTCCTTCCCTTCCTTCCTTTTCTTTTCCTTCCTTCCTTCCTTCCCTTGTTTTTCTTTTTTATTTTTGCTTTGCGATGTTTTGCAAGTGTGACTGAATGAAGAAATGACATACTGGCGATTTTTCCATACCTTGCCCTTGTTGTGGTCCATCACCACACCTGCATCCACCGTGTTGTCAAAAAGTTTTTCAAGCGCCTCCTTCTGGCGACTCCGTGCCTCAAGGTACACTTTCCAAGTCTGAGCTTCTCGATTCCTTCTGCCCCTCTTTCAGCTCATAAGGCTTATAAGGAATTAAAGGGAATTTCTGGGCTGGAGAATACTTAGGGGTTAATGCGCCTGGCTTCTAACCCCTAAGAACACTGGTTCGAATCCTGAGTGGGATTTCAGTCTCCAGGTGCCACGTTTAGTCAGATGCAAAGTTACGCAAGGGTGCAATGCCTCACTTGGACACAAGGGGCGCGCACATCTTGATTTCGTGCACAGCAGCTGAGACACTGCCTGCCCGCCCATCTCTGACACTCCACCAGGTCTGCTGGGTTACCAGAAGTGTGAGCCTCACTCAGGCAGAAAAGGCGCTCAAAACTCCTACTGAATATCTTAAAACCTCTGTCAGTTCTGGAGGTCCCAGACAGATGTGAGCAGATGACTCAGGTGCTTGTCCGGGCCCGTTTTTCTCCCACGCAGAGAGTCCCTGGAACACCCAGGCCTTCTCCTGGCCCGTCTGGCCCCAGATTCTCTAACCTCGGGTGAACGCGTCGCGGTCACCCGAGGGTTAATCTGCTCGTTCAAAAAACGCTCCAAATGGCCGCCTGAGTTTGGACTGCTGAGCCAGGGGACAGGCGGTGAGCGGAAGGTCTTTTTGGAAATGGGCGATATCTTACATTTCATGCCATCACTCTTAGTTCTGAGCCTACCGGAAGGGGATGTCTGAAAAATGAACAAACAGGTCACACAGGGTGTGTTTTCCTAGGAATGGCCCAGCCTAACTAAGGAGATCGTGGAGGGCTGCTGGGGAAAGGGCCTCGAGGAGTTAGAAGCCGGCCGCTAGAGACCAAGGCCCTGCTTGAAATACTAAGGTAGTGTTTGGGTCCCCCAAGGCCAGCTCAGGAGGGACGATAGGGTCTCTGCCGGGTGGGGTGAGCAGCGCAGAGTCACGACACAGACTCCGGGAGTTGGGTGAAAGTGGGCGAGAATCCACAAACTCGTTTATTCAGGAAGTGTATATGGGTTTTTAGGGGCTGTTAATCCTTGTATGGGGCGGTCCCCTTTTGGTGACCAATGAGAGCTTGTCTCTGGACAGGACATCTCGTAGTAGGCTTCTCGCGAGCATGGGGCTGTAACTGTTGTCACATCAAGCCTGCGCAGAAACGCCACTTTTACAGAAGCCACTTCCTATTGTCTTTTGCCATGCGGTCTTGCTAGGACCAGGCCTGTATTGTGCCATACATATCCTCCTTTTTGTTTTTATTATTGGCAACCCTGAGAGGGATGGTTTATTGCCAATCCATTGTTGAACCCAGGCCCCAAGGGATCATCATACGTGACAGTGCCTGTCTTAGGTTGATCCATCTCATGGAGACTTACCCGTCATGGGCCAAATGCCACCTAGGTGAGGAAACCCGAGGGGGATAGCCTGGTATGGCTTTTGGAAAGCCATTGTTGAACCCAGGCCCCAAGGGATCATCACATGTGACAGTGCCTGTCTTAGGTTGCCCCATCTCATGGAATCTTACCCGTCCTGGGCTGGCTGCCATCCTGGTGAGAAAACCCGAGGGGGTATGGCCTGGTATGGCCTTTAGCATGAGGTCTGGCTAGGGGCTAGACCTGTATTGTACCATACATATGAGGCTGTTGCCTAGGAGGCATGGAAGGGCCAAGTTGGCGTGGCTCTGTGGCATGTGAACAGTCCCAGCAAGCGAGAATCAACTAGAGAGCCTGAAGAGGAACTGGGGTAGGACAGGTTGCTGGGTGAGTTCACGCTAGCGTCATAGTCAGTAGCATTGAGTGTCCTTAATGGTAGCAGCTCAATGTAATGAAAAAGGAGTTGGAAAGGAATTTATAGCTAGGTGGTGGGGGATAAGTTTAAAGTCCCATATGTAGTCTGAGGGTCTGGCATCATCTTCTTCAGCAAGGCTGGTCGCTGAGTCAGTGGCTGGTGGAGGGAAATAAGTTTAAAGTCCTGTATGTAGTCTGAGGGATCTGGCATCATCTTCTTCAGCAAGGCTGGTCGCTGAGTCAGTGGCTGGTGGAGGAAATAAGTTTAAAGTCCCGTATGTAGTGTGAGGGTCTGGCATCATCCTCTTCAGTAAGGCTGGTCGCTGAGTCAGTGGCTGGACGGACGTTTCTGGCAGGAACCCAAACTGGGATCTGTGAAGTTTCTGGAAAGACACAAGCATACCCTCGGCCCTGCGTTAAAGAGGGTGGGGCCCCTTCCAAATATTAGTAAGAGGATCTTTCCAGCGGACTAAGGGTAAGGGTGTTGTGGTTGGTTGGGATCTCCAATGTTCGTAGGCTGGGAGAGTCCTGCCTCATCAAAGGTGAGAAAATTGAGGGTGAAAAGAGCTTCCACTAGGGCCAAGTGGGGGTCCTTGGGCGACATAGTGGACTTTTGTTTTATAATTAGTTCCTTTAGGGTCCGGTTTGTTCTTTCCACGATGGCCTGTCCTTGTGGGTTGTAGGGGATCCCAAGGGAGTGTTTTATTCCCCAAGATTCCATGAAGGATGTGAATTGGGCAGATGTGTATGCAGGGCCATTGTCTGTTTTAATTGACCAGGGCATGCCCATGACTAACATAGCGGTTTTGTTGCCTTAATAACATGGGATGCCTTTTCCCCAGAGAGCAATAGCAAAAAAAGTAAGCTTAGAGTAAGTGTCACAATGACATGGACATATTTGAGGTTACCAAAGGAAGGTATGTGGGTAACATCCATCTGCCAGATAGAATTTGGGGTAAGGCCTCTAGGATTGACTCCTTGAGGCTGTAGGGGGCCCAGGGGGGCTAGGGGGGCACATGACTTACAAGTACGGGTTAAATGTTTGCATTGGCTAAGTGAGAGCTCAGGATATAGGATTTTTAGGTTAGTGGGGGATAGATGGAACCTTTGGTGTAAACGTCTGGCTTGTTCTAAAGGTGGCAAGGAGGAGACAGCAATAAATTTGTCTACCTGTGAATTTCCATCAGCAATAAAGCCAGGCAGGCCAGTGTGTGAGCGAACATGCTCAATAAACCAAGGGTAGGACCTGTTTTCCATCTGCAACTGTAAAGCAGAGATGGCAATGTCTATGGGATGATGAGAGGGCCTGGGATTGGCTAAGGGCAGTACCTTTGTCATTTGAACAGCGTAACTGCTGTCAGAGAATATGTTGACAGGCTCTTGTTGACAGAGCTCTAAGACTCTGATGATGGCATATAGTTCTCCTAGCTGGACTGAATGGGGTTAGGGAACTTAAGGGCCTCATCTGATCGATTAGCTCTCTCTTAATAATTAGCCCATAGGTATGTTTATTGGCATCTGTAAAGGCCGAGGCTGCTAAGGGTATAGGCTGACCGGAAGGCCTGGAGAAATAGTTAGTCTTGATGGGTAAAGCCATTAGGGATTGGAGTAGTTTGTGGGCGGGGAGGTGGTTATCTATCTCATTGGGAATCCTGCCATTAGGATGTGGAAAGGGGTCCTCCCTAAAAGAAGTTGAAGTTCAGACATGGGGATGGGCAGAATTATTTTGGAGGGTTCTGTATTATAGATTTTGTTAGTGTAGGTACGTGTTTTAATTGCTATGAGGAGCATTGCTTGTAAGTTGGTGGTGAGTTTATGGGCCTGTGCCCATGAGGATGTACCCAGTAAAGGGGCGATTGGTTTTGCCAGATGACTCCCAATGGCGCCCCTGTCGTCCAAAGGACTACATTTAGAATTGGAGCAGATGGGTCATATCTTGCGAGGGTCATAGAAAAGAGGTAGTGGGATATTTCATGTAACAAATTTTTGGAGTGATGATTTAGAGAATTTTTTTTTTTGAAGGGTTGTCAGTAACTCTAAGGAGGTCATAAAGTGGTAGGAGTTCACTAGGAGGGATGGGTAAAAAGGTTTGAGCCAGTTAATTTGGCCACAGAGTTTTTGGAGATCATTGAGAGAATAATGGTCCTTTATTAGAAGATGAGGGTAAGTGGTTGTATAGTAGTGGAAATTTTGTATCCTAAAAATCCAAAAGGGGCACTGTTTGAATTTTTCCTTCGCTATATAGCAAACCCAAGTTTTTGAGGTCCTCAATGAGTAATTTAAGAAGGTCCAAAGGGCAGTTTTTGAGGTATGTGCAATCAAAAGATCATCCATGTAATGAACAAGAAGGCACTTAAATTGTATTCTCGCCGTGGCAGAGGATATAAACATTTGGCAAATAGAAGGACTATTTTTCATGCCCTGGGGAAGAACCCTCCATTGATATCTTTTAGCTGGGATAGAGTGGTTGGGCTCCCACACAGTAAAGGCAAAATAGGGCCTGTCCTCTGCTGCCAAAGGGAGAGAAGAAGCAATCTTTAATATCTAAGATAACTATATGGTGGTTAGTAGGGATGGCTCCAGGGTGGGAAGGCCTGTCTGAAAAGAGCCCATTTTTAACATATGTTTATTAACCTGGCGAAGGTCTTGGAGCAGTCTATGTTTACCCGTTTTCTTTTTAATGACAAAGATGGGAATTATGGGGGCTAATAGAGGGCTCAATATGGCCAAGAGCAAGCTGTTCTTGAATAAGGGATTTGAGAACAGTTAATTTAGGTTCTAGTATAGGCCACTGTTCGACCCAAATGGGTTCCGTGGTATCCCACTCGAGGCGTATGGGAGCGGTAGGGGATCGGACAGTGGCCTCTAGAATTGGGGGTGATGATGAATGGCGGGTGGTTTTGAGGGTTGGGTCGCCCTGAAAGACCAATAGTATCATGGGCAATAATATCATCATAAAGGCCTGGTCATCTGTTGTTATGACAACACCCATGTCAGTAAGGAGGTCTCTTCCCAGAGGGTATTGGGGACATTTGCTACCAGGGGAAGAATTCCCCGTGTTGCCATCATAGTCTTTCCATGTAACTGGTCTTCTAACCTGTCTAGTAGTCTGTTGTCCCCCAACACCCCTAATATTGGGACCCTCTTTATAGGCCCAATTGGGCATGCGGAGTGCATCGTTGGCAGAGATAATAGTGGCATCCGCACCTGTGTCTACTATGCCCTTGAATTCAATACCATCAAAAGGACAGAAATGCGGGGTGAATGGTCATAAACAGGCAGAGTCCATCTAATGTGGGGTTGTTCCCTTCTTACTTGGGGCTGAGGTTGCCTGGGGAAGTTTAAAGGCAGAGAATTTTTGCAATCCTTGGCCCAATGATACCCCCTTTGACATTTAGGGCAGGGGTTGGGGGCCTGAAAATAGGCTTAGTTGTGTTTGGACAGGTCCTCTGAAGGTGTCCCGGTTTGCCACAGCCCCAGCAGAGGGTGGTTGTTGGGTAGGCTTTTGACCCATGGTCAGGGTTTGTATTGAGGTGGCCAGGGCCTCGAGGGGGCAGACACAGGATTGATATCCTTGGTAGCTACAATCCATTTATGGAGGTCCTCATTACGCCACGGCAGCAATAGCATTACGCGCTGCTGGATGCTCCTTCCCATGCCAGTTGCTTAACTAAAGCGTCCCTGGCGGGGCCAGGGAAGTGCGACGGTCCACGGACTCTGTCACACGAGAGGAAATCTGTGAAGCCCTCAGAAGCGCCCTGGACCAGATTACGAAAATAGGTATCCGGCTTCTGTGGGAGGCAGGCCTTAAGCCCTTGAAGAGATAATGATTTAATTTGGTCAAAGTAGGCGTGTATGCCCACTGTGGCTTGTGATACAGGGTCTGTATAAGGTCCTGTGCCAAGGAGCATGTCAAGGTAATTGGAATTCCATCCCTAAGATTTTGGCGGGCCTGGGATTCCGCAAGGTCACTATAGGCGGCTTTCCATTGGAGGAATTCAGAGGGGAAAAGAACTGCCTTGAGGAGGGAATACCAGTCATAATAAGTCTGAAGATGGATGGCCCATTGTAAAAGGACTTGTTCAAAGTAAGCAGAATCAACGCCGGATTCCTGGGCTGCCTTACGGATGAGGGCCAGATCAAAGGGGGTGGGGAGCCATGGCCTGATTGTCGCATCCGGCCCCTCGTTAACAGGGAAGGCGGCGAAGGGGCGTGTCAGGGAACCGGCAGTCACCTGGGTGTGTCAGGGCTGAGCGGGGAGGTCCTTGGAAGGGTAATGAGGGGGGGGTGGTTGCAAGTGTGGCCGTAGCAGGAGGGGGTTGGTGTGGCAGCTTATTATCATTTAAAGGTTTTAGTTCCTCCTCATCCAAGTTATTGGAAGAGGGGCTGGGAGGGACGAGCTGTGAAGAGCCAATTCAGGTTCCTCTTCATATTGTTTGTTATGGGCATAAATGATTTCCTGTACTGTGCAGCCTTTAAGGCCGGCAATTATGGCAAGGAGAATAGAAAAGAATGGAGCAGGGAAGGTGTGCCCTTTATAAACCTCGCGTTTTTGGCAAGGACTAGGACCGGGACCAAATGTTAGTGTCCCAGATGTTGTCGGAGTGATCCATGGGGCTAAAACAAGAGTTGCATCCCAAAAGCTATGGAGGTCTTTTGTTTTAATTTTAAGCCACATTGCAGAAGGAGGGCCTTAGAGCTTGCAATTGCGGCGTCCTCTGGTGGGAGGAGGCTGCCCATTGCGCGTGGTGTTGTTTGATGGGGCTGGGCTGGGACACTCCTGAATCAAAGAGACTGAGAAAATAATAACCCAGATCAAAGATGATAGACCAGAGGATAATCATGCAAACCACAAGTCCTAATGCTGGGGCCAGCTGAGACATACGGATAGATTGTTTAGGACCCACGTGTCTTGTGCTTAGTGGGGAGGGGCCAACACAGGCTTAGGGCCGTGCGGCAGTGTGTGCTTACTGGGGGAAGGTGAGGACAAACAAAGGAAGAAAAGGGGGAAGGGCTGCCTGCTCACCCACAGGCAATGGTTAGCCGTTTTTCTCTCACCAATGAAGAACTGGGCGCTTTGCTCGTCGAACTTTCAGGGACAAGGCATCGCCGAGGGCTACTCGCCGAGGGGCTTCTCGAAGAACTGGGCGTTTTGCCATTCTGCCAAACGCCGAGGGCTGCTCACCGGCTCACGGGACATTCAGCGGGGCATCTCGCCAGATGCCGATGGGGCAGGGTGTCACGGATGGGGTGTCTTGCTAAAACACCGACGTCGGGGCAGAGGGTCCCTGTTCAGGCGCCAGATGTTGGGGTCCCCCCCAAGGCCAGCTCAGGAGGGACGATAGGGTCTCTGCCGAATTGGGGTGAGCAGCGCAGAGTCACGACACAGACTCCGGGAGTTGGGTGAAAGTGGGCGAGAATCCACAATCTCGTTTATTCAGGAAGTGTACATGGGTTTTAAGGGGCTGTTAATCCTTGTATGGGGCGGTCCCCTTTTGGTGACCAATGAGAGCTTGTCTCTGGACAGGACATCTCGTACTAGGCTTCTCGCGAGCATGGGGCTGTAACTGTGGTCAAATCAAGCCTGCGCAAAAATGCCACTTTTACAGAAGCCACTTCCTATTGTCTTTTGCCATGCGGTCTGGCTAGGACCAGGCCTGTATTGTGCCATACAAGGTAGAGAGATTTAAAAATCTTCCCGGGGCTCTGAGTCCAATTACTTGGACCACTGTCTCGCCTGTCATTGTTGTTGATGACGAGAGGGACTCAGGTTTTCTGAAGTGAGCTCGGGTGTCGGTGCAGGATCCTGGAAGGAGAGTGAGAACTCCGTGAGGTGCGAGGAACAGTGTTCTTTTACTGCCCGCTCACCCAGAATATATACACATATGAATAGATATTTAAATTATATATAAACTTATAGGTAAATGTCTGAGTTCATATATGAATATACATGGAAATTTATACATATATTAGATATATAAATATATGTTATGTATTTACGTATCTGATATGCATAAAATATAATTACATGTATTTTAGATTTTTATACGTTATTCATAATACATAATACATACATATACTAATATATATAATTATAGGTGAATGTATATAAATTTTAATATATATCTCAATGGGATTAGGTTTAAGGCCATATGTTAATGTGTATCCATCAACACAGAAACATACATGCACACCACACACACACACACACACACACATATACACATACACATACATACATACATACATACATACATACATATATTTTTGGAGGGTACAAGGTAGCAATGGCTGTAGCCGGGCTAACACAAATTCACTGTGGAATCTCAGGCTGGCCTTGAACTTCCAGCCAAAGCCTTATAACATGTACTTATTCACAATTGGTTTCCTGGAAAAGTTAGAATAACTTCTAAGAAGTGTCAATCTCAGAATTCAATCCTTCTAATGTCCTAACATACACATAGTAAGTGCCAGCGAGCATTCTCTGGATCTCAGTTGAAGGAGGCTTCTGTGATGTCGACTTTTCGTGTGATGACACCATGTGACTCTGTCCTTGTGTCTGTGTTATTTTCTTTCCCAGGTGATCTGCTGGAAAGTTTCTGAAACCAGCACTGAATTTTCTCTATCATGAAAAAGGCCTCCATAGCCATCTGTGTGTCTCCTGCAAAGATAGAACACATAGGGTTTTTCTGTAATTTTCAAAGATTATCAGTCGTCTCCTTAGCAGGACCTAATAGACGTTTGCCAAATGGGTTGTGTGTCATCGCTTCGCTTACAACTATGCCTGGCATTTAGGCAATGTAAAGTCAAAGCTTCAGTCTTTTTCGATCGTAATTCATTTGATTCATTGTATATTTTAGTTTTTCTTTCTTTCTCTGTTGCTTGCTTGCTTGAGTCTTTGCTGTCTGTCCTTCTTCCTTCCTTTCCTTTCTTCCTTCCTTTTTCTTTCTTTCTTCCTTCCTTCCTTCCTTCCTTCCTTCCCTTGTTTTTCTTTTTGTTATTTTTGCTTTGCGATGTTTTGCAAGTGTGACTGAATGAAGAAATGACATACTGGCGATTTTCCATACCTTGCCCTTGTTGTGGTCCATCACCACACCTGCATCCACCGTGTTGTCAGAAAGGTTTTCAAGCGCCTCCTTCTGGCGACTCCGTGCCTCAAGGTACACTTTCCAAGTCTGAGCTTCTCGATTCCTTCTGCCCACTCTTCAGCTCATAAGGCTTATAAGGAATTAAAGGGAATTTCTGGGCTGGAGAGAATACTTAGGGGTTAATGCGCCTGGCTTCTAACCCTAAGAACACTGGTTCGAATCCTGAGTGGGATTTCAGTCTCCAGGTGCCACGTTTAGTCAGATGCAAAGTTACGCAAGGGTGCAATGCCGCACTTGGACACAAGGGGCGCGCACATCTTGATTTCGTGCACAGCAGCTGAGACACTGCCTGCCCGCCCATCTCTGACACTCCACCAGGTCTGCTGGGTTACCAGAAGTGTGAGCCTCACTCAGGCAGAAAAGGCGCTCAAAACTCCTACTGAATATCTTAAAACCTCTGTCAGTTCTGGAGGTCCCAGACAGATGTGAGCAGATGACTCAGGTGCTTGTCCGGGCCCCGTTTTTTCTCCACGCAGAGAGTCCCTGGAACACCCAGGCCTTCTCCTGGCCCGTCCGGCCCCAGATTCTCTAACCTCGGGTGAGCGCGTCGCGGTCACCGAGGTTTAAAATCTGCTCGTTCAAAAACGCTCCAAATGGCCGCCTGAGTTTGGACTGCTGAGCCAGGGGACAGGCGGTGAGCGGAAGGGTCTTTTTGGAAATGGAGCGATATCTTACATTTCATGCCATCACTCTTAGTTCTGAGCCTACCGGAAGGGGATGTCTGAAAAATGAACAAACAGGTCACAGAGGGTGTGTTTTCCTAGGAATGGCCCAGCCTAACTAAGGAGATCGTGGAGGGCTGTGGGAAAGGGCCTCGAGGAGTTAGAAGCCGGCCGCTAGAGACCAAGGCCCTGCTTGAAATACTAAGGTAGAGATTTAAAAATCTTCCCGGGGCTCTGAGTCCAATTACTTGGACCACTGTCTCGCCTGTCATTGTTTGTTGATGACGAGAGGGACTCAGGTTTTCTGAAGTGAGCTCGGGTGTCGGTGCAGGATCCTGGAAGGAGAGTGAGAACTCCGTGAGGTGCGAGGAACAGTGTTCTTTACTGCCCGCTCACCCAGAATATATACACATATGAATAGATATTTAAATTATATATAAACTTATAGGTAAATGTCTGAGTTCATATATGAATATACATGGAAATTTATACATATATTAGATATATAAATATATGTTATGTATTTACGTATATGATATGCATAAAATATAATTACATGTATTTTAGATTTTTATACGTTATTCATAATACATAATACATACATATACTAATATATATAATTATAGGTGAATGTATATAAATTTTTATATATATCTCAATAGGATTAGGTTTAAGGCCATATGTAAATGTGTGTCCATCAACACAGAAACATACACACACCACACACACACACACACACACACATATACATACATACATACATACATACATACATACATACATAATTTTTGGAGGGTACAAGGTAGCAATGGCTGTAGCCGGGCTAACACAAATTCACTGTGGAATCTCAGGCTGGCCTTGAACTTCCAGCCAAAGCCTTATAACATGTACTTATTCACAATTGGTTTCCTGGAAAAGTTAGAATAACTTCTAAGAAGTGTCAATCTCAGAATTCAATCCTTCTAATGTCCTAACATACATAGTAAGTGCCAGCGAGCATTCTCTGGATCTCAGTTGAAGGGAGGCTTCTGTGATGTCGACTTTTCGTGTGATGACCCCATGTGACTCTGTCCTTGTGTCTGTGTTATTTTCTTTCCCAGGTGATCTGCTGGAAAGTTTCTGAAACCAGCACTGAATTTTCTCTATCATGAAAAAGGCCTCCATAGCCATCTGTGTGTCTCTTGCAAAGATAGAACACATAGGGTTTTTCTGTAATTTTCAAAGATTATCGAGTCGTCTCCTTAGCAGGACCTAATAGACGTTTGCCAAATGGGTTGTGTGTCATCGCTTCGCTTACAACTATGCCTGGCATTTAGGCAATGTAAAGTCAAAGCTTCAGTTTTTTCGATCCTAATTCATTTGATTCATTGTATATTTTAGTTTTTCTTTCTTTCTCTGTTGCTTGCTTGCTTCAGTCTTTGCTGTTTGTCCTTCTTCCTTCCTTTCCTTTCTTCCTTCCTTTCCTTTCTTTCCTTCCTTCCTTCCTTCCTTCCCTTCCTTTTTTCTTTTGTTTATTTTGCTTTGCGATGTTTTGCAAGTGTGACTGAATGAAGAAATGACATACTGGCGATTTTCCATACCTTGCCCTTGTTGTGGTCCATCACCACACCTGCATCCGCCGTGTTGTCAGAAAGGTTTTCAAGCGCCTCCTTCTGGCGACTCCGTGCCTCAAGGTACACTTTCCAAGTCTGAGCTTCTCGATTCCTTCTGCCCACTCTTCAGCTCATAAGGCTTATAAGGAATTAAAGGGAATTTCTGGGCTGGAGAGAATACTTAGGGGTTTTTAATGCGCCTGGCTTCTAACCCTAAGAACACTGGTTCGAATCCCTGGTGGGATTTCAGTCTCCAGGTGCCACGTTTAGTCAGATGCAAAGTTACGCATGGGTGCAATGCCGCACTTGGACACAAGGGGGCGCGCACATCTTGATTTCGTGCACAGCAGCTGAGACACTGCCTGCCCGCCCATCTCTGACACTCCACCAGGTCTGCTGGGTTACCAGAAGTGTGAGCCTCACTCAGGCAGAAAAGGCGCTCAAAACTCCTACTGAATATCTTAAAACCTCTGTCAGTTCTGGAGGTCCCAGACAGATGTGAGCAGATGACTCAGGTGCTTGTCCGGGCCCCGTTTTTCTCCCACGCAGAGAGTCCCTGGAACACCCAGGCCTTCTCCTGGCCCGTCCGGCCCCAGATTCTCTAACCTCGGGTGAACGCGTCGCGGTCACCCGAGGTTAGAAGAATCTGCTCGTTCAAAAAACGCTCCAAATGGCCGCCTGAGTTTGGACTGCTGAGCCAGGGGACAGGCGGTGAGCGGAAGGTCTTTTTGGAAATGGAGCGATATCTTACATTTCATGCCATCACTCTTAGTTCTGAGCCTACCGGAAGGGGATGTCTGAAAAATGAACAAACAGGTCACAGAGGGTGTGTTTTCCTAGGAATGGCCCAGCCTAACTAAGGAGATCGTGGAGGGCTGACGGGGAAAGGGCCTCGAGGAGTTAGAAGCCGGCCGCTAGAGACCAAGGCCCTGCTTGAAATACTAAGGTAGAGAGATTTAAAAATCTTCCCGGGGCTCTGAGTCAATTACTTGGACCACTGTCTCGCCTGTCATTGTTGTTGATGACGAGAGGGACTCAGGTTTTCTGAAGTGAGCTCGGGTGTCGGTGCAGGATCCTGGAAGGAGAGTGAGAACTCCGTGAGGTGCGAGGAACAGTGTTCTTTTACTGCCCGCTCACCCAGAATATATACACATATGAATAGATATTTAAATTATATATAAACTTATAGGTAAATGTCTGAGTTCATATATGAATATACATGGAAATTTATACATATATTAGATATATAAATATATGTTATGTATTTACGTATATGATATGCATAAAATATAATTACATGTATTTTAGATTTTTATACGTTATTCATAATACATAATACATACATATACTAATATATATGATTATAGGTGCATGTATATAAATTTTTATATATATCTCAGTAGGTTTAGGTTTAAGGCCATATGTAAATGTGTATCCATCAACACAGAAACATACACACCACACCACACACACACACACACACACACATACATACATACATACATACATACATACATACATACATAATTTTTGGAGGGGTACAAGGTAGCAATGGCTGTAGCCGGGCTAACACAAATTCACTGTGGAATCTCAGGCTGGCCTTGAACTTCCAGCCAAAGCCTTATAACATGTACTTATTCACAATTGGTTTCCTGGAAAAGTTAGAATAACTTCTAAAAGGTGTCAATCTCAGAATTCAATCCTTCTAATGTCCTAACATACATAGTAAGTGCCAGCGAGCATTCTCTGGATCTCAGTTGAAGGGAGGCTTCTGTGATGTCGACTTTTCGTGTGATGACCCCATGTGACTCTGTCCTTGTGTCTGTGTTATTTTCTTTCCCAGGTGATCTGCTGGAAAGTTTCTGAAACCAGCACTGAATTTTCTCTATCATGAAAAAGGCCTCCATAGCCATCTGTGTGTCTCCTGCAAAGATAGAACACATAGGGTTTTTCTGTAATTTTCAAAGATTATCGAGTCGTCTCCTTAGCAGGACCTAATAGACGTTTGCCAAATGGGTTGTGTGTCATCGCTTCGCTTACAACTATGCCTGGCATTTAGGCAATGTAAAGTCAAAGCTTCAGTCTTTTTCGATCGTAATTCATTTGATTCATTGTATATTTTATTTTTCTTTCTTTCTCTGTTGCTTGCTTGCTTGAGTCTTTGCTATCTGTCCTTCTTCCTTCCTTTCCTTTCTTCCTTCCTTTCCTTTCTTTCTTCCTTCCTTCCTTCCTTCCTTCCTTCTTCCCTTGTTTTCTTTTTTTGTTATTTTTGCTTTGCGATGTTTTGCAAGTGTGACTGAATGAAGAAATGACATACTGGCGATTTTTCCATACCTTGCCCTTGTTGTGGTCCATCACCACACCTGCATCCACCGTGTTGTCAGAAAGGTTTTCAAGCGCCTCCTTCTGGCGACTCCGTGCCTCAAGGTACACTTTCCATGTCTGAGGTTCTCGATTCCTTCCTCCCACTCTTCAGCTCATAAGGCTTATAAGGAATTAAAGGGAATTTCTGGGCTTGAGAGAATACTTAGGGGTTAATGCGCCTGGCTTCTAACCCTAAGAACACTGGTTCGAATCCTGAGTGGGATTTCAGTCTCCAGGTGCTACGTTTAGTCAGATGCAAAGTTACTCAAGGGTGCAATGCCGCACTTGGACACAAGGGGGCGCGCACATCTTGATTTCGTGCACAGCAGCTGAGACACTGCCTGCCCGCCCATCTCTGACACTCCACCAGGTCTGCTGGGTTACCAGAAGTGTGAGCCTCACTCAGGCAGAAAAGGCGCTCAAAACTCCTACTGAATATCTTAAAACCTCTGTCAGTTCTGGAGGTCCCAGACAGATGTGAGCAGATGACTCAGGTGCTTGTCCGGGCCCGTTTTCTCCCACGCAGAGAGTCCCTGGAACACCCAGGCCTTCTCCTGGCCCGTCGGCCCCAGATTCTCTAACCTCGGGTGAGCGCGTCGCGGTCCCGAGGTTAGAAAAATCTGCTCGTTCAAAAAACGCTCCAAATGGCCGCCTGAGTTTGGACTGCTGAGCCAGGGGACAGGCGGTGAGCGGAAGGGTCTTTTTGGAAATGGGCGATATCTTACATTTCATGCCATCACTCTTAGTCTGAGCCTACCGGAAGGGGATGTCTGAAAAATGAACAAACAGGTCACAGAGGGTGTGTTTTCCTAGGAATGGCCCAGCCTAACTAAGGAGATCGTGGAGGGCTGACGGAAAGGGCCTCGAGGAGTTAGAAGCCGGCCGCTAGAGACCAAGGCCCTGCTTGAAATACTAAGGTAGAGATTAAAAAAATCTTCCCGGGGCTCTGAGTCAATTACTTGGACCACTGTCTCGCCTGTCATTGTTGTTGATGACGAGAGGGACTCAGGTTTTCTGAAGTGAGCTCAGGTGTCGGTGCAGGATCCTGGAAGGAGAGTGAGAACTCCGTGAGGTGCGAGGAACAGTGTTCTTTTACTGCCCGCTCACCCAGAATATATACACATATGAATAGATATTTAAATTATATATAAACTTATAGGTAAATGTCTGAGTTCATATATGAATATACATGGAAATTTATACATATATTAGATATATAAATATATGTTATGTATTTACGTATATGATATGCATAAAATATAATTACATGTATTTTAGATTTTTATACGTTATTCATAATACATAATACATACATATACTAATATATATAATTATAGGTGAATGTATATAAATTTTTATATATATCTCAATAGGATTAGGTTTAAGGCCATATGTAAATGTGTGTCCATCAACACAGAAACATACACGCACACCACACGCACACACACACACACACATATACATACATACATACATACATACATACATACATACATACATAATTTTTGGAGGGGGTACAAGGTAGCAATGGCTGTAGCCAGGCTAACACAAATTCACTGTGGAATCTCAGGCTGGCCTTGAACTTCCAGCCAAAGCCTTATAACATGTACTTATTCACAATTGGTTTCCTGGAAAAGTTAGAATAACTTCTAAGAAGTGTCAATCTCAGAATTCAATCCTTCTAATGTCCTAACATACATAGTAAGTGCCAGCGAGCATTCTCTGGATCTCAGTTGAAGGGAGGCTTCTGTGATGTCGACTTTTCGTGTGATGACCCCATGTGACTCTGTCCTTGTGTCTGTGTT
>JAEOAD010001299.1:0-13524 GCA_036365145.1 Orientallactaga sibirica
ACTATTTCAAAACTCATGGGAAAAGGAATTTCCATTTGTAAGGGCACCTTTTCTCTACAGGCCACCTCTTACATAGGAAGACACATTTACCTAAGTCTGTATTACAAGGCTCATGTTTTGATATATTATTTTAATGAAACTTTACAATAGCTCATCTCAATGATGTATACATTCATTCTTGAATCCTTGATATATAAATGTTCTATTTTGTTTCAACTAGTTAGACCCCTCTAAGACATACTTAAGACTAAGGGAAGCTGAGGAGTGATATGGTTCTTCATGAAAACCTCATACTGCACAACATGAAGACAGAAATTTAAATATTGAGGCAAAATCACATATACTTGTTGTTCCAGTATTGAGGGGGTCAGAGACAGAAGGACCACTGGTGCTCACTGATCAGGCAGTCTAACTAAAACCTCACAAGCTCCAGGTTTAATGAAAGATAATCAGGAGTACACAAACAATAGAGGTGGACACCCTATTTTTTCTCTGACCTCCAACTATGTGTGTATGGGGAATTCACAGCTACCCAGACATGTACATAAACCATACAAATTACACGCTCAGAAAAAATCATTATAAATAATAATAAAGTAATTATGTCAATTATCTAACTTTAAAAATAACTTTGAAAATATGCTAATTTTAAAAGTTTATAAATTAATTAATCATCTGCATGCATATGGACTTGTATAGACGGGAACACCAGGGACTCTTGCTACTGCAAGTGAATACTGAATGCATTTGCCACGTGGTTCATGCTTTACATCTACGGGAGGGAGCTGAGATTGGGAGGTGTGGCAAGCAAGCATTTTTAACTCCTGAGCCATCTCCTGAACCTCCAAAGATGTTGTAGCAGTTTGAATGGATCTCCCCCCAATAGATTGATTTTTATTAAAGCTTCTTGTATTTAAAGATACCTGGCTGAAAGAGGTGTCACTGTGGGCATATCCTAGGGTCCAGCCCGAAGGTATGTTTGGGAGTGGACCTGAAGTATAGTGTAAAGGTATGGAGAGTGCTTGAGCTCTCCCTCAGGTTCCTGGATTGTTTTTCTTGTTGGGCTCCTGGTGGTATTTCTCTCTTCATGGACCTATGAAAGGGGGCCAGCTTCTTCTGCCATGATGGAACGTCCCCTGGAACTGTAAGCTTCAATAAATCCTGTTCCTCTCATAAAATGTGTCTGGTTTGGAGGTTCATCCCAGCAATGTGGAGCTGACTGTGACAGATTTTAATTTAAATTTCTTGTTAAGATCAAAAAAATATGCTTTTAATAGTTAATGAAAAACATCAGGTAATTAACATTATGAGCATGTTTATGTGGTAGACTTCACTTAAAAACAGATGCTTCTTCTTAGTGAGTAGATTGATATAGTTTAAAAGGACTAGAATGGCTTTCCCACTGAGACAAACTGCTAATGCAAATTTCAGCTAACAAAATCATAAGTGGCAACATCTTCTTAATAACTTTAAATTGACTAAATAAATGAAGCAGTATAGCTGATGTGATTGAGAAACAAGACCCAACAACCTATTGTCTCAAACAAACACATTTATCAAACAATAACTGCACAAAAACAAAGAGAATGGAAATCATCATACAAAGGAAACATGAGCCAATCACAACGTGGTGTAGCTCTTTCAAATTACAAATCAACAAGGAATCATAACAGAAATTAAACCACAGATCAACTGGACAGAACAAATATGTACACTACATTGTGTTCAATAAAAAGAGAATACACACTGTTCTCAGCTACACATAGAACCTGTTCAAAATAATCAGATTATAGGCCCCAGAAAAAACCTTCACCAAAAAAAAAAAACAGAAAAATGAGATGATTTCTTATATTTTATATCAGATTTCAGAAAACTAGTGCTTGAAATCAATAGCAAGTGGACCCCAACAACAACAGAAATAGTTGAAGACTAAACAACAGGGAAGATGAGGCCAAGTGAGAGAAAGAGGAAGAGAGATGAAGAAAATACCAGCTCTTAGCCTCTGTCCTCAATAGCTACCTGCTTTCAAGCCTATCACACTCTAATAATACCTACAATGGTAGAAAGATATCTGGGACCTACATCAGGTGTAACCAACCAGGACACTGGGCCAGGGCCTGCCCTTCAACCCAGGCCACCACAAAAGCTCGCTCTATCTGTGGACAGTGAGGTCATTGGAAATGGGACTGGCATCATGGACACACTGGACCCCCGTAGGGTTCCCAATACCTACCCCAACTCCCACTCTACAGCTGGTATAACGAAGGGGTCCAGATTCATCTATCCCAGTTGGGAATCCCAACTCATCTGTTGAACCCAGAGTGATTGGGAAGGTGACTGGGCACAAAGTCTCTTTTGTCCTGGACCCTGGGGCCTCCCTATTGCTTCTCACTTCCTGCAAAGGTCTAACATGATGGTCAGAGAGGCCTCAGGTGTGTATCCCTTCCAATTCCAGAACTGCCCCTCCTTTATTCTGCCAATTTGGAGCCTTAAGATTACTCATTCTTTCTTAGTTCCCCACCCCCCCCCCCAATACCCTATGCCTCTCCTTGGCAGGGGTGTCATGTCAAAATTCAAAGTCTCAGTCCACATTCCCACATTAAATTCAATACCCCTGTTTTAAATCTCCAGTTGAACCTACATGGAAGCACCTCTGGAATCTAAACCCTCCCCTTTCCCCCTGCTGCCATTAACCCCTCAGTTTGCGACATTGAACAACCTTCAAATGATCAACAACATGAGCCTGTCTGTACTGATTTTAAAAATCCTCACTCCTATGTAACCTGAGATCAATACCCTTTACCCCCTACCAGCTGCCAGGGACTTAAGCCCTTAATTGTCTGCCTCCTAAAGGCCCAACTTTAAACACCTGTGAACTCTCCACACAAAACCCCCTTCAATGGGGTTAAAGCCCTAATGGAACTTTTAGGTTAGTCCAGGACTTCAGAAAAATAAATGGGTCAACTCTACCCACATACCCCATCATCCCTAACCCCTACACTCTCCTTTCCTCTGTCTCACTTACTGCAACCAACTTTACTGTCCTAGATCTTAACAATGATTTTTTTACCATCCTCCGAAACCCAGGCCCACATCCTCTTTTTGCTTTTATTTAGGAGAACACGGACACAGTTTAATCTCAGCAACTCACCTGGACAATCATGTCACAAGGTTTTAGTGACAATCCCCACTACTTTGGTCAGGCCCCTAATGAGATCTCTCATCCCTAAGCCTCCATCCCAGTCATCTCTAACAGTATGTAGATGACCTTCTCCTATGTAGTCCTTCCCATGAAATCTGTGTTGCACACACTGCTAAAATTCCTCAATGCCTTATCTGATTAGGGGTACTGGGTTTCAAAATACAAATTTCAGAGCTGTCAGCAGACTGTAACTTACTTAGATCATGCCCCACCCCGTGCACCAGGATATGCCATCATCCAGGGCCACCCCAACTCCCCTAAAACCTGCACCCTTATTGAAGCAAAACCTTTGACCCTAAGCACCACCTCCCAGCAGGCTGAACTAACAGCCCTTACTCGAGTCCTAACTCTGGCTAAGGATCTTTCCATTAACATTTATACAGATTCAAAATATGCTTATAAAATCATCCACTCAAGTATTCTAATTTGGAGGGAAAGAGGCTTCCTCACACAAAAGGGGACTCCAATCATTAATGCCTCTCTAATCCAAGACCTTCTATATGTCACTTTTCTCCCTTTTAAGGAATCATTCATGCAATGCCAAGGCCATCAGAAGGACGAACTGTACATCTCCCTCTCAATCACACTCATAAATTGGCCTGTGAAATTGCCCTGACACACCTAGACCTGTACTCCACCTCCCTCCCTTTCTTAGCATACCAAGTCCCCCTCACTCAAGAGATTCTTTCATACCTGCATTCCCTCTAACCAACATCTATTTTCTTTCCTTCAAAACCACACCTCCTTTCAACCCTAGGACAGACAATTCTTCAAATATCTTGCAGATGCATGTGATATCTGCCAAAGAGCTAATCCTAACTCCAACATCCGACCCCCTCAAGTCCCTACCCACCAGGTGCGGCACCTTCTACCAGCCATGGATTGGCAAGCTGACTTCACACATATGCCTCCTGTTAAATGATACAAATATCTCTTAGTTAGTGTGGATACATTTTCTGCATGTGTAGAAGCCTTCCTCACCACAAACGAGAGCAAACATAGTAACTAAGGTAATGACTAGAGAAATATTCTCTCAATTTGGCTTGTCATCCTCAATACAATCAGACAATGGCCCAAAATTTCTCTCATCTAACTCCCCAAACATTTTCAGATACCTAAACATCACCTGGAAATTTCACATTCCCTACCATACCCAATCCTCTGGCAAGGTTGAGAGAACTAACCATACGATCACAGAAACTCACACAAAGCTCACCTTGGAACTAAAATTGGATTGGATTAAACTTTTACCTCTACTATTACTTAAACTTAGAGCCCTACCTAAAAGCCTTCCATGATCAGCCTCTTTGAACTCAAGTATGGGAGGCCTATAATTCTGCATGGACTGTCTCATGAGACTGCACTATTCCTTCCTTCCATTGCTCAGAAAGAATCATGAAGACAAACTACCACCACCTTCCTCTCCCTCTATGCAGAGGCTCCTTTTCCTAACTCCGAGCTAGGAGACATGGTTGATATCTCAGATCCCACCCAGCAATCTCTGTCTCCAAATGGCAGGTGCCTCACAAGGTCATCCTATGACAGTTGTGGGATGAAAAGTCAGGATATTGTGAAGTCAGCAGTCAGTGGGGTGAGAGGGAAATGATGGAACATAGACTTCAAACACAAAGCTAATATCTCATGCATTAGACCCTCAAGAGATAGATGAATCAGAGCCCTGAGCATTATCCTTGCTTCCCAGGCAGTGTGAGCTTGGCTTCCTGCTTCTCCACCTGGTTACTCTTTCCTCCACATCAACATGATGACCAGACACAGTTTTGAGAACCAAGCCAGCACCAATTTCCAGAATGGGGAAGGTGGGTTGAGAATGGTCACTCATCCTGCACAAGGCATGTGCCTCTCCTTCTTATAAGGAATCCCACACCCACCTACTTCTATCCTGGTGGTCTGAATTCCACACACTCCATGTCCTATTCTTGTCTTTGCAGACCCCATTGCTAACACAGAGTGTCATCTCAAGAGTATAAACCCAGGGCCCAACTTCTCAGGATGTCCTCACGGTGAGAAATGGGGTGATGGGTTTGTTTATCTTTGGAGCTCTACCCACCGACTGTCTCCTTTCTCCTCTCCAGGGGGCTGTGAAGCCACATCATGCATTTGATCTTCATGTAGGTCCTAGGGCACCCTGCCTGTTGCCTCATATTTGGGCTATGTGATTCAGGCCACCTTGTTTACTATATCACAGAAAACATCCTTGTTCAGGGAGGTTTGATATGTGCCATTTCAGGAAGGTCAGTACATCTCACACATCCACATATCAAATGAAGGATCTAAGGAGATTGTTAAAGGTATTTCCTTGCAAACTTAACAGCTCCTGTTCAATTCCCCACCATCCACATAAAGGCACGTGCACACAGCATACCCACTCCAAAGCAATGAGAAGTGGAGGCAGGCGAACCCAGAAGTTTGCAGGCCAGCGAGAATGGTGCCCATGAAGCAGATAAAACAGACAGACAGCACACCCAGTAAAACAAGTGAAACCCTGTGTCAAGCAAAGTGGAAGTTGTCCTCAGAACTCCACATGTACTCTGGAGCATGCACATGCTAATTCACACAGAAGATACTTGAATCACATCACTTCTCTCTTTAATAGCATCTTCTAAATTCCTATATACACACTAAGTATCACATTAACCAACCAATCTGAAGATTTCATCCAAATAACAGGTTAGGCATCTCTGTTCCTGGAATACTCTGAGCTTCCTTTCCATTCAGTAACTAACCTAGTCTTCCATTCATGAAGTGTCAGGATTTTCCTGACACCAGCCTGCCCCTCCCAAACTGTCATTTCTTCACAGGTCTAGTAACTCTAACGATTTCTACCTGCCTATCACCATGGTGCCTTAGGTAAACACCTTCTCCAAAATTAGAGTGAGTTTATTGAACTTAGGACATTCTCACTTTAATTAATCACACTCAGTAGTGTTGGATATTTGTTTCTCACACCCCAAAGGCTTTTAAAATTCTTTAAGGCCAGAGACTAGTAAAGCCAAGATTTCACTTATTCTCCTTCCTGCTTTTCCTTCTAGTATTTAGTACCGAACACTGTTGGTTTTCACTTTCTGTCCATATACACAGGAAAATGAAGGCAATGTCTGTAAGCACACCACACTGAGATTAGAAAATCAACATAAATAGGTGATGACACTTGTGGGTGGCATGCTGGCTTTGGTCTGAAGCCAGGCCTATCACCAGGAGTCCTCACAGTGCCACCAGGGAGTCAATGTGGTCCCTCTACTTGGCCTGACTCCCCTACCTCATGCGGAGAGGTCTGACTTGCAAGCAGATCACCATGGTCGCCTCCTCCACCACCATCTCACCAGACAGAGGATCAGGAAAATGAACTGTGCTACTACCTCTTCACTATTTGCGCCTCCCTGCCTTTAAGTTTACAATTTCCCCCATGCTCTAGTAGAGCTGCAGCACTGTGGTGTCATGGGCTGTTCCACCTGCCTGGGAATGGGGGAGGCAGAGTCATCCACCATTCCTGACAGGAGGGCAGCTTGCAGAGGGGAGTGAGATGCAGCTGTACTGAAGAAGAAACTTTGCAGCTCACAGGGATCTTTCCTCCCATCTACCCATAGAGCAGACACAGGACACCTGGTGCCTGAGGAGGCTTCATGGGAAAAGGCAACTCCTGGCCAGAAGATTCCACAGGCCCACTGTGTGTGCCTGACAACACGATGGTCAACCCACAGGGATTGACTCACTCAGGCCTGTGTTCTGCAGCTCTGCCCTGCTTCCCTTGCTCTTCCTTCCTTTCTTTCTCCCTTTCTTGTCTTCCATTTCCACTCTTTTCTCCCCTTCCTTCTTTCTCTGCCACTCTGCTCCTTCCTTCCTTTCCTCTCTCCCTGCTTCCTTGTTTCCCTCCCTCACTCCTTCCTTCCTTCTTTCCATTCTTATTTCCCCCTTTTCCTTCCTTCCTTTTATTCCTCTCCCCTTCCCCCTATTTTCCTTCTTTCCTTTCTTTTCCTACTTTTCCTTCCCATCTTCATTCCTTCCTTCTATTCTTCACCTTTCCCCTTTTTTCTATCTTCCTTCCCTGTTCTTTCTTCTTCCCATTTGTCTCCCTTTCTCCTTTTTCCCTCTTTCCTTTGCCCCCATTTTCTCTCCCTGTCTCCCTTTCCTCTCCTTCCCTTCCTCCCTTTATCTCCTCATGTCCTTTCCTTTTTGCTCTTCTGTTTTGAGACAGGCTCTATATACTCCAGACTCTCCCTCAACCCTTGAAGCTCCTACCTCAGCCTCCCTCTGAGTAGTAGTGCACCGCACCTAGATGTTTTGGGAGGGGGAGCGTGTGTGCGTGCGTGCGTGTGTGTGCGTGTGTGTGTGTGTGGTCTTTGTGGGTTTGGACTCATGTTCCAGGGCGGAGCGCTGGAGCTGGGTGTGGGCCTGGCCAGCCCTTTGCCTGGCTTTCTCGCAGCACCTCCGGGGAGCCCGTGACCCCTTGGCCCTGCGCGATCCTCCTACCTGCTGCCGATCGCTCTCACTCGCCCCCAGACTCGCCATGGCCGCCTCCTCCGCCATCCCGCAGGATGGAGGCTCCGGAAAATGAACTCCGCTGCTTCCTCCGCACTGCTCACGCCATCCCGCCTTTCAGTTTACAATCTGCTGAGCAGTTTCCCTGCACACAGACACGCCACCGCCACAGCCACAGCCACCTCCTCTGCCCCGCCGAGCTGCTGGAGAGAGGCTTAGGAGAAAGAACTCCGCTGTCCCCACCTTTTGAAAGTTTATAACTGCGCTAAGGACGCTCTGGGTGAGGCACAGCATTGTGACGTCATGGGCAGTTCCACCTGCCTACAATGCGGGGGAGGCCGGAGGCGCCCAGCAGTCAGGAGAGGAGGGGGGCTGGCAGGAGATGAGTGGTCTGCAGCTGTATTGGTGCAGGGACTTTGCAGCTAATGGAGCTTGTGCCTCTCACCCCCAAACACTCACAGAGCAGATGCAGGGGCTCCTGAGACCTGAGGTGCAGCTGTGTGTACTGACAGACCACCAGCTTCCACCAACCCAAGGTTTAACAGTGTCATCAGATAGCATGTGCAGACTATGGTGGAGATTTCACTGCTTTGCTAAAACCTGCCTATCTGATGGTCAACCAATGTATTTGAAAAGTACCTTGATTTATGATCTGACTTATGTAACTATGAAAACTTCATGAAACTGTTAAAACATTTGGACAGGGAATTTTGGGTAACATAAACCTGTGTTCCTGGGCCATGGTCACTCACATTTGGCCCTAGACTAAACTATGTCTAATCGCCTTTGAGGTGAGAGCTGTGTCTTTTGATGGACACTGGGGTGCAGCTGTGCTGAAGCAGGGACTTTGCAGTTCACAGAGCTTGTGTCCCACCCCGCACATACCCAGAGAGCAGATGCAGGGGTTCCTGGTACCTAGGGTGCAGCTATAATAAAGCAGAAACTTTGCAGCTCACAGTTACCCAGAGAACAGGGACTCCTGGGGCCTGAGGAGGCCTGGTGTGATGGTGTGATTTGTGGGGCCAGAAGATCCCATAAGGCCTACTGTGTGAGCATGAAACACTATGGTTAGTCCACAGGGATTGACTGTGCTTAGGCCAGGGATCTGCAGACCTGCCCTCCTCCCCTTGTCCATCCTTTCTTCCTTCCTTCCTTTTTTCCTTCCTTCCTTCCTTCCAATTATTCTCCATTTAACCCCTCTTTTTTCTGCCATTCTTTCTTCTCTTCCTTACTCCCTCCTTCCTTTCTCTACTTCTTTCCATTTTTCATTTCTCCTCTCTTTTCACCCTTTCATCCTGCCACTCATCACCTTTCCCCCTTTTTCTCCCTTTCTTTCTATTCTTCTCCTCCCTTTCCCACTCATTTTTCTTCCTTCCTTCCTTTCTTCTCTTCTCTTTCCCCCTTTTCTTCTTCCCTCCTTTCCTCTTCCCTTTCTCCCTTTATCTCTGTTTTGCTGTGAGCTCAAGGCCTGGTGAGGACTCCATCTCATGTCTCCTCTGGGCATTCAAAATATTGCCTTCCTCCCCTGCAGAGTTTTAGCATACAGGAGAGGCACAAGATAGACAGGAAAAAGCTGGGATGGAGAAGTGTTTGTGTGTGTGTGTGTGTGTGTGTGTGTGTGTGTGTGTGTGTGTGTGTGTGTTGAGAGTGATGAGATGGAAAGCAGCCCTGTGAACAGTAAAATATCTCACAAACAGAAGTGAATACACAATAGTGTGGAATGTATATTTACATTATCTGTATAATTACAAGAGATGAACCCCATAGGGAAGTTCCTATCTTTATGATGTCTGAAGGGATTTATAAATAGTACAGAAGCTTTACAGCACCTAGTGTTGTGGCTTTGGCTGCCCTGTCAGCCCCCTTTTAGCAGAGACAAAGCACGCAGTAAAGGTTAATCACCAGTAGCTTGGCACTGCTGCTCCTACCAGGCCCGGGAGCCTGAGGGAAGTGAAGGGGAGGAAAAAGGAATGTGAAGACCACACAAGAGCTTAGGTGGAGGTGAGGAATTTGGGGAAGCCCCTACTGGGGAAACTAGACAGGGCTTGGCCAGGGAAGGTATTGTTCCTGGATGAGAGTGCTGATCTGAGACATTCCTCTCTCACTGTCTAAGGCTGCAGGGCTGAAATGATGATTGGAAAAGTCCCTCACTGGGCTCTGGAGACAATGCACTTGGTGAATGTCCAGTGTGGGGAGGAAACAACAGGATATTTTGTAAGAAACATCTAGAAGTAGGAAGTGAGGATAGAGACATGGGAGGCATAGCTTCATGGGTGGTGTAGGTGAAACCTGGATTCTGAGCAGCTGCTTACAAACTTGAGGTGATCCCAGCTCAGAGCTAAGTCCAGGCAGACAAGGGGGCAAGGGATCTTACTCTTGAGGTCTGTAAATTTGGGTGCAGACATGTCGAGGAATGATGGGGGCATGGGCAATTGCAGTGTGGGAAGCGGTCTGGGATACAGGAAGACTTCTTGGAGGACAAGGCTGGGGATCTGTGCAGATGGGCACAGTGACACTCACCTGTTATCCCAGCACGCAGGAAGCAGAGACAGATGCATTATGGGTTCAAAGGCTGCCTGGGATATATATAGCAAGACCTGTTCCCAAAAAATGTTCTTGGAGATGAGGCTCATTGGGTAGTGTTTGCCTTGTAAGCTAAAGACCTGAGTTTGATCCACAGAATCCATATAAAATAGCCATGTGTGGTGCTGCAGCCTTGTAATCCTAGCACGGGGGAGGTGAGATAGGAGAGTCCCTGGGGCTGAGTGGCCAGCCAGTCTAGACTATTTGGTGAGTTCCAGGCCAGTGAGAGGCCCTATCTCAAAAACTGCCAATGGCATTCCTGGGAATAACACACAAAATTGTCTTTCATGCCCACTGCCTGTATGCATGTATACTTGCATACACACAAGCACTGCACACATGAAAACATACAAACACACATCCACACACATTTCACATTTTTATTTTCATTTTTTAAAAAAATAATTTACGAACAGAGAGAGGTAGAAAGAAGACAGATAGACTAGGCACTCCAGGGCCCCCATCCACTACCAATGCATTCCAGACACATGTGGACCTCATTTTAGGTGGGTGTGATGGAATCAAACATGGGTTGTTAGGCTTTTCAGGCAAGCACCTTAACCAGTAAGCTATCTCTCCAGCCCCTCTATCACATTTTTAACAATAAAGAATCCTTGGGGGAGAGAAAAAGATGCTGGGAGAGAAATCTGGTTAAAGCAGGTTTAGAGTGAGTAGGAGCTCCAGGAAGACAAGAAGAGTAGCCCTGAGATCCTGTCCATGGATGGATCTTGTAGAACAAAAGGCCCAAAGATTATGCGTAGAACAGTCTGGAAACTTTTAGCAGCTGAGCAGGCCATATTCCACCTGGGCAGAGGGTGGCAGGAGTAGAGACAAAAAGCCCTCCCTAGGGCCCAAGGTCAGAAATAAGCCCATCTGGGCCACAGAGAAAAGTGGCCTGGACTGGGATGAAATGACTGGGCCTGCAGCAGGTACCTAGGCCTGCATTCCGGACACTGCAGATTTCCTGCCTTGATTGAGAAATGTCCTAATTCTCCTGGCTGTGCTGTGGGTGCCAGGAGGGTGGGGCTGGCAGTCAGAATTGTGATGCTTTGAGACTTGAGTCCTGGCTCTGGTTCTGGCTGACCTCTTGAGAAAGTGACAACTGGTCCCTTACAGGTACCAAGCAGAGCCTGGAAGAGAGCAGAAGATGGAACCTGCTCCAGTGTCTTCTCAATGTTCAGTCAGACTCAGAACCAGAAGTTTAACTAGGTTGAGAGGACCTTTGTGGGGATTAACAGAACACATGAAAATTATTGAAGGAGGGCTGGAGAGATGGCTCAGCATTTAAGGATGCTTGCTTGCAAAGCTTCATGGCCTGGGTTCAATTCCCCAGTATCCATGTACAGCCAGATGTACAAACTGGTTTGTGTGTCTGGAGTTTGTCTGCAGTGGCAAGAAACCCTCTGCATCTGGCTACACCATTCTCTGTCTCTCTCCCTTGCAAATAAATGAATAAAGAATTTCTAAAAGAAAATTATTCAAGGAGACCTCAGTGGCTGCACGTTGTCATCATTTTCCATGGCCATCATGGCATGTCACTTTCCCTGGAGATGTGACTTGCTGACTCCTCTACATATACCTGAGTGTATGTCATGTGACCTCAGGCAAGGCCTTTCCCTCTCTGAGCCTCAGCTTCCCTCTCTGGGTTGGTGTGGTCATGAATTGAGGGACTGAGTGTGGAGCCTCCCAGCATGCTGAATTCCAGTAAGCACCGAGACACAGTAGACCACAGGGCTGGGGGTTTGAGGAGCCCTAAATTGGGTCCTTTTGGCAGCAGGTGTCAGGATAACACCCTTGGGGAAGTGTGTGTGGCCGTCTGGACAGGGTAGATCATGGCTGCTCAGGGTACATGTTTCTGTCAGGCCTTCCCCATCATGGAGCAGAATCAGGATGGTTTCATTGACAAGGAGGACATGAGGAACAGCTTTACTGCACTGGCTGGATGATGTAGTAATGGGGAAAACTTGGAGCTGGGCAGGGAGGTGTTGCTATGTGCAGGCCACCAATAAGGAATAGGTGACTGGGGACATATCAATATCAGGGCATTGATTGATGGGCTGTGAGCTTAGTGTTCTTCTGTGCCCATCACACTCTTGCCCCACTTCTCTTCTCCAGGTTGCATCAATGTCAAAAATGAGTAGTTGGATGCCATGAGAAGGAGGTTCCAGGCCCATCACCATGTTTAGGGAGAAATGTTAGGGTGATGGAGGCTATCAGGAGGTGGGGCGGGGCTAGGGATAGGTAGTAGACATGTCTCCCTATGGGGCCCTGATGTTTACAGAAGCACAGTTGAGAACCTGGTGTGCCTCTCCCCAAGCACTGTTCCCTGGAAGGACACTCCACCCCAGGCCCTGCCTCAGTTTCCACCTAGGCTCATTACCCACAATCAAGACAGCAGTTTCCACTTCCTTCCTATTAAGATTCCACCCCTGCTTTTTTTTTTTTTTTTTTTGAGGGAGGATCTCATGCTAGCCCAGACTGACCTGGAATTCACTGTGTAATCTTAGGCAAGCCTCAAAATCACAGTGACCATCCTACCTCAGCCTCCTGAGTGCTGGGATTAAAGACATGTGCCATCATTCCCAGCTTATTTCCCTCATCTCCCTGCCTCTTTTGCCTGTCTGTCCCCTTTGATGGTGAGTGACAGGCAAAGCGCTATGGGGAAAGTGGTTCTAAAAATACTCACCTTGCCCAATTTTGTAGCCACCACAGTCCCAGTGAAAGGATCAGAGAGCTGTGTTCACGAATAAGGAGTCTGAGCATGCTCAGAGAGGTCATGATGGTTGTTCCAGGTGCTCTGAGAAAAGAATAACTATAATGGGACCACTAACAGTCTCCTGGGACTCAGTATCCTGTCTGGGGCTAGAAAATGGGGCCATCTCTGTTCCCTTTCTCTCCTTACTCTGGGGTATCCTCTGCATAGTCACCTCCAAGTTGGAGGCTGCTATGACTGAAAGGAAGGGTCAGACTGGGCTGTGGCTGTACAGGGAGGTAGGCAGTGTGGTCACCCTCCCCTCAGGCTGCCTCTGACTGGCCCTGAAGATCAAGATCTGGACTCCGACACACTCAGGGTTGATCTTGGGTATCTGAGTTGATGTTTACACATTAATATTTCTATAGAGTGCTTGTCTAGAATCTTCCAGAAAGGAGCAGGGGTGTGGCTCAGCAGGACAGCGCTTACTGAAATTCCTCCAATGAAGGCTGAGGTCTGGCTCAGTTATAGAGCTCCTGTCTAGAAAACC
>JAEOAD010001683.1:0-14180 GCA_036365145.1 Orientallactaga sibirica
ATGTTCTGCCTAAAATTATAACTATTATATATTTAAAGAATAAGATGTACCTACCTTCTAAAAAGCTGTTTCTCTGTATTTCTCTTGTCTGATTTGTTTACATAGTTCAAACAATTCTCGATAATAAGGTGATTACTTTATTTGTAATGTCATACAACATATTAGAATAAAGAAAAGTTAAAGGATTTTAGCGCAAAGTTATGACTTGTAAGTATAATAAAATTTCATGCTAATTATGTCCCATACTACATAGACTTTGGTACTGATGCTGTAATTTTTGTACTGTTTTAAGGCCATAGTATGTATTACATCTTCTGTCCACTAGTAAAATTATCTTATCTTTCTTCCTCACTCCACAACACAGATACAGATATCTCTCTACAAATTACCCATTTTTTCTGGCTTTGAAAGAGATTTGCCCTGGACTCACAGTGATGTAAAAATACACTTATTCTCCATTTTATCTATGCTGCCAGTTCTGTAAGCCTTAGTTTTCCATATCAAAATCAAGGTTAACAAGATCAAGATATTTTAATGAGTTTTGTCTATTTATTTAAACTCTCTGAATGTGACATAAAAATCAAATCTAAGGACTTATTTTGTTATGTAGGACACCTATTTACAACTATAGGTTTCTTAAGTGTTCTACTCATATATTTTCTTATTGAGTAACACTTCTATTTATTTGCTTTCAACTTCTAATAAATAAAACTAGGCCTAACAATAAAAAATATATTTCATTGTATTTTATAACCAATGAAATTATATAATATGTAATTTCATTATGTTTATAAGATAAACAATTGATAATAATAAATTATCAAGACTAATCATAGTTTTAGCCTTTCAGCCTAACATACTTTCATTAGTTCTCCTAAAGATAAGACTTTTTGATCTATGGACCAAGTAAAGACCATAAACCTTCTGTATTAAATACTTACACAAAAAGAAAATTGTAAAACTAAGCTTCATTATTAGTTAACTTCCTAATATCTATCATATATCAATTTAATATAATTTAAGATATTTAAAATATTACTTTGATACTAATTTCTTATACTTCCTTCCTTACCTAAACCAAATCTTTATATTTCCACAAATTCCAATTTCCCATCCTAGTTAACAATTCCTTCCTTACTTAGCACCTACATTATCATTATTTTTCAACCTTAAATATCATGTTCATGTCATCTGTAAATGTCATTTCACATGTAAGAAAACCCATACATGGATAAAAACCAGGTCATGCTGGCTAATAGATTTGACATGATCTACGTGTTCCTTTCCTAATGGCTCTGATAACTATCACTCCTGAAAAGCTGCCTCTTTACCTGTTCATAAGATGGATGTGGAATAGATAATAACCTAATATGTACACAAACTACAAAATGAAGTTTGGCAAGTGGGAAACTGAGATCTAATACTCCGCAAAGCCACACCTGTGTGACTAAGACTTCATGATGGACTACAGTGATTGTGGAGAGGTAAATGTTACCAATCCAGAGCCAATAATATTTTGGGTTGTATTAGCCTTTTTCATGGCCAATAATAATATTTCTCTACATGGACCTGACATCTCTTTGTGACAAACCAAGATATTTATTGCTGTAAGTTAAGAAATCTCATAGATCTACTCTGTTCAAATTAAACCTATCCTATCTTACATGTACTTTATTCCACTGATTATAATGTTCACCTTCTCTTTTGGTCCTTGCATACTCAGATGACTCACTGAATTCCTCCAAGACAGATTCTTTGCCTTCATGTAACATCCAGTCACTGAATTCTTTGTGGCCAATGAATATCAGCCCCTAAACATCCAACTTCCACAGTACTTCATGTGACACCCCAAGAGATCTGCTGCCCCACTCAGCTTGAAGTAGTTGGAGATGAGTTGTCACTTCCCCATCCTGGCTGACACAGTCCTCCCCTAGATGCCCCACACATCCCCAATACTTCCCAATCTTTTTTTATCTTTCTAGAGTCTGGACTAAAGTATAGATAGCCCTCCCTGAAAACTAGAGTGAACTAAAGAGTTAATAACTCTCCTTAAAACTAGCAGACAATAAAGAAGTCACAGAGACATGCAGTCTTGACAGTCTACTCCAAATTGATAAACTTCTCTTAGATCAGAAAACCTTGAGGGAACAGAAACCATCTGCTGGGATATCCTCCCTAGACAATTTGTCTTAAAAAGATTATTCTGAGCAAGGACCCAAATAACTACAGTTCTTTATCTACTTCCCTTGGACCTACAGCTGATACAGTCTGTTTTTCTTATGATTCTCCTTCTAAACTTGCACCCCAGCTTGGCCCAGTGCTTTGGCCTTTATCCCATGGGAAAGCTGCTGCCCCTCACTGTTTCTCACAATAAACAGTCAATCTGTAGACATCAAATCCAGTGTTCTCTTTTGCTTTTACTTTACACTTTTTTTTTTTTAATTTGAGAGTGATAAAGAGAGAGGGAGAATGGGCATGCAAGCAGCCTCAGCATATGTGAATGAACTCCAGATGTGCACACCCACTTGCACCCTTGCATCACTTTTTGCATCTGGCTAAACGTGGGACCTGGAGAATTAAATGGGAGTTTTTAGGCTTCCCAGGCAGAAGCCTTAACCACTAAGCCTGGGGGACATGATCATTCTCATGTTACAGTTGATAACTGACTAGACATGATCATCATAGTGTTATAGATGAGATCTGGTGAGACATGATCATCAGTGTGTTTAAAATGAGGACACTTTTTTTTACAATGATCATTGTTTTACAGACGAGGCCTTAGGAGACATGATCATTGTTTTACAGGTGATGCCATGGGAGACATAATCATCAATGTGTTACAGGTGAGGCTTTAGGAAACATGATCTTTGTTGTGTTACAGTTGAGGCATTAGAAACATAACCATCACTGTATTACAGATTAGGCATGGGGAGACATAATCATCATTATGCTTCCAATGAGGCCTGGGAAAACATGATCCTCATTGTGTTACAAATGAAGCCTTGGGAGACATGATTGTCATTGTTTTACAGATGAGGCTGGAGGGACATGATCATCATTTTTAAAGATGAGGCCTGATGAGATATCATTAAAGTACAACTGATGAGGTCTGTGGAGACATGACTGCCATTGTGCTGCAGATGTACCTAATGAGACATGATCATTGTGTTACAGATGATGTCTTGGCATTCATGATCATCATTGTGTTATAGGTGAGACCTGAGGATACATAATCATGATAGTGTTACAGATCATGCCTGGGGAGACGTGATCATCCTTGTTTTAAAGATGAGGCCTTTGAAGACATGATCATCATTGTGTTACAGATAAGGCCTTTGGAGACATGATTATCACTGTGCTTCTGATGAGGCCTGCGAAGACATGATCATCATTGTGTTACAGATGAGGCCTTTGGAGACATGATTATCACTGTGCTTCTGATGAGGCCTGGGAAGACATGATCATCATTGTCTTATAGGTGACACCTGGAGACACATGTCCATCATTGTTACACATGAAGCCTGTCATCAATGTGTTACAAATTAAGCCTGTCGAGACATAATCATCCTTGTATTACTGATGAGACCTGAGGAGACATGATTATTATTTTGGTACCACTGAGGCCTGGGGAGACATGATCACCATTGTGGTGTGGATGAGGCCTAGGATGACCTCATCAATATTGTATTACAGATTAGGCCTTGTGAGACACAGTAATCAATGTGTTACAGATGAGTCCTGGGTAGACATGATCCTCATTGTGTTGCAGAGGATCCCTGGGGAGACATGACCCTCATTATATTACCAATGAGGTCTTGGGACACATAATCATCATTGTGTTACAGATGATCCATAGGGAGACATGACCCTCATTGTATTACAGATGGGGCTAGGGGAGACATCGTTAACATTGTGCTGCACATGAGGCCTAGGGAGACATGATAATCATTGTGTTACATACAAGGCTTTTGGAGACATGACCATCATTGTGTTTCACATGTGGCCTGTGCAGTCATGATCATCTGTGTTTTACAGGGGATGCCTTGGAAAACATAATCATCAATGTGTTACAGATGAGACCCAGCTAAACTTGATCATTCTTGTTTTAAAGATGATGCCTGGCTAGACATGGTCATCACTGTGTTGTATATGTGGCCTGGGAGACTTATTATTGTTGTGTTACTGATGAGGCCTTGGGAGACATGATCATCATTATGTTACATATGATTCCTGAGCAGACACAATTATTATTATAAATAAGGACTGGTGAGACATGATCACAAAATTTGTTAGAGATGATCCCTGCAGAGACATAATCATCATTGTGTTTTGGATGAGGCCTGGGAAGAAATGATCATCATTGTGTCATGGACGAGGCCTTGGAAGACATGAACATTATGCTTCATTGGAGGACTGGGAAGACATGATCATCATTGTTTTATATGTGAGGACTGGTGAGTCATGATCATCGATATGTTACAGATGAGGATTGTGGAGATATGATCATTCTGCTACAGATGAGTTCTGGGGAGACATGAACATTGTGTTACAGATGAGGCTTTGGAGACATGTTCATCACTGTTACAAATAAGGCCTTGGTAGATATAATCATTGTGTTGCAGATGTGGCCTGGGCAATCAAAATCATCTGTGTTTTACAGGTGAGATCTTGGAAAACAATCATCAATGTGTTAAAGACAAGCCCTGAGTAAACTTGATAACTCTTGTATTAAAGATAAGGCCTAGCTAGGTTCAGAAAGCCAAAGATCACATGTTCTCTCTCATATGTGGATGCTAGCTACAAATGAATTGAATTGTGTGTGAACTGGAACCAAAAATTGGTACCAGAAACCAGTAAACTGGTAAAAGCCTATAAGGGCAGGAGGGGAGGGAAGGACTTAAGTGCATGATATTGCACATATGTATGTAGAAGAACAGATTACAGGGAGGGGAAAGGCCTAAGTGAGTCCATGGGAAGAGAATGCGTAAAAGAAGGGCAAGGGGAGAGTCAATCTAAATTCAAGATAGTGTGAATAAGACTTATGTAAACCCAATTTTTTGAATAATGGAACATCTAGAAGCTATAGACTGTTACTAGAAAATTTACAGTGCCTGGGATGGGATACCTTCCAGTGAGTAGTTGGCTAAGGAGGTTCTGGTAGCCTACAAAACATTAAAGGCTTTTGCCAAAGCCCTTAGTTTCCCTTGAGAAACAGATGGTAAGACCCTATCGCTGAAGACATCTCTTTCCTGAGAGGCAAGGTCACTGAGAAAGCAAGCTGGTGCTGAGCAGAAAACCTTCTCCCTGTGGACCAGCCAACTGAAAGCTGAAAAAGCTGCACTGCATGCAGCATGTGGGAGACAGTAGTCATTAGCAGTGAAAACAATGGACACTGAATATTCAAGTTTGGCCATACAGGCCCAATGACTGAACATGTGAAATAGTGGCATGTGTGTTCTTGGGGTATCCAACTGCTCCATAATTGGACTAAAGGCCCTCTCTATGGGAGGGAATACATACCTGGTACTGAAAAACCTAATCAAAAGTCTATGCATGGGAGGTCATGACTCTTAGGGGTATAAAGCCTGCTCTTGACTAGCTAAATGTATATATTAGTCCCACCAAGCTGCCCTGAAAGCATTACACTTAATATTCATATTCACATATTAATGCTACTCTCACTTCTGGTTAGAGAAGCTTCTCTTTTCAGGTGGCAATGACCACTGGGATGTCACAAAAGGCAACATAGTGCTGAGAAAAAAGGGATGGAGGAGTTCCCAGCACTGAAACATCTCTGTCACACCCTCCAAGGCTCAGGGCCCATTGCTGAAGAGGGGGCGGATGGAATGGAAGAGCCAAAGGAAGGCTACAACTCCTTTCAATGCAACTGTCCATACAGAAATTGGCCTTAATGTCTATGACCTTGCAGTTCTTGGCAATACCTTCACAAGACCCTCATAATAGAAGAAAAAGATGATGACATCAAATTAAAAGAGAGACTAATGGAGAGAGGGAGGATATGATGGAGATTGGAGTTCTAAAGGGGAATGGGGTAGGGGAGGGAAATATGCATTTTTTTAAATTATTTTTATTATTTTTTATTTATTTTTGGAGAGAGAGAGAGACAGAGAGGGAGAGGGAGACAGAAATGGGCAAGCCAGCAGTCTCTCAGCTGCTGTGAACGATATCCAGATGTGTGAGCCCCCTTGTGGACAAGTGCGGCATTGCGCCCTTGCCTCATTTTGAATCTGGGACCTGGGGATTGGAACCGCTGGACATTGGAACCAGCATTCTTAGGCTTAGCAGGCAGGCACCTTAGCCACTAAGGCATCTCTCCAGCCCTCATGCATTTTTTGTATGTAAGTATAGAAGTCAAAACATTTTTAAAAAAACTAATAATAGTAATGATATAAAATAAAAGATAAGGTCTGGCTGTCTTATATATATGGCCTGGGGAGGCATTATCATCTTTGTGTTATGGATGAGGCCTCAGGAGACATGATCATCATTGTGCTACATATGAGTCTTGGGCAGAAATGATTATCATGATTACAGATGAGGCCTGTTGAGTCATGATGAGGCTTTTGGAGACATGATTATCATTGCATTAAAGATCAGACCTGGAGAGAAGTCAAAACCATTGTGTTATAGATGAGGCTTGGGGAGACAGGCTCTTCATTATGTTACAGATGAGACCTGTGGAGATATGATCATCATTTTGTCACCAATGAGGTCTAGGGAGACAAGATTTTTATTGTGCTGCAGATGCAGACTAGGGAGACATCATCATTGTATAAAAGATAAAACCTCAGAAGACATGATCATCATTGTGCTACATATGAGTCCTGAGCAGATTGATTATCATTGTTACAGATGAGGCCTGGTGAGACATGATCATCATTGTGTTACAGATGTGGCCTGGGGATAAATGACCATGAATGTGTTACAGATGCAGCATGGGGAGACATGATCATTGTGTTACATATGAGGCCTGGGGAAACATGATCTTCATTGTGCTACAGATGAGTTCTGGGGACAGATGATCACCATTATGTTACAGATGATCCCTGGACAGACATGTTCATCACTGTGTTACAGGCGGGGCTTTGGGAGAAATGATCATTGTGGTACAGATTAATCCTTGCTGGTTTTGATCATCATTGTGTTACAGGTGAGTCCTGGGTGGACATAATCATCATAGTGTTACAGATGAGGCCTGTGGATAAATTATCATTAATGTGTTACAGATGGGGCATGGGAGACATAATTATCAGAGTTTTACAGGTGAGACCTGAGTGACATAATCCTTTTTTTTTTTTTTAACAGATGTGGCCTTTGGAGACATGATCATCATTGTTTTACAGGTGATGCCTTGGAAGGCATGATCATCATTGTGTTACATATGAAACCTCGAGAGATATGATCATCATTGTTGTATAGGTCAGGCCTGGGGAGATATAATCACCAATGTGTTACAGATGAGACCTCATTAAACATGAACATCAATGTTTTATAGAAGAGGCCTTTGGAGACATGATCATCATTGTGCTACAGAAGAGACCTGGGGAGATATGATCATTGTTGTGTATCAGATGAGGCCTCTGGAGACATGATCATCATTGTGCTACATATGAGTCCTGGGTAGATATGATTACCATTGTCACAGATGAGGCTTGGTGAGACATGATCATTTTTGTGTTACAGATGATCCCTGGGGGCACTTGATCATCATTAAGTTACAGATGGGGCTTGGGGAGATATGATCCATGATTTTGCTACAGCTGAGACCTGGGGACACATGATCAACATTGTGTTAAGGAAGAGGCCTGGCCAGCCATGATCATCATTGTGTTACAGATGAAGCCTGGGGAGACATAATAACTGTGTAACAAATGAGGCCTGGGATAGACATGATATATGATGATATATGAGGCCTCAGGAGACATGTTCATTATTGTGCTACAAATGAGGCCTTGGTAGACATGATCATTATTGTCTTACAGATGTGGCCTGGGCAGTCAAGATTATCAACATTTTATAGGTGAGGCCAAGGGAGACATAATCATCATTGTGTTACAGATGAGGCCTGAGGAGACATGATCATCCTTGTTTCACAAGTGAATCATTGGGTGACATAATTATCAATGTGTTACTGATGTGGCCTGGGGAGACTTGATCATTCTTTTGTTAAACCTGAAGTCTGGCTGAACATGATCATAATTGTGTTATAGGTGAGGCCTGGAAAGTCATTATCATTGTTGTGTTACAACTGAGGCCTCAGAATACATGATCATCATTGTGCTACATATGTGCACTGGACTGACATTATTATTCTTGTTACAGATGATGATACATGATCATCATTGTATTAAATATGGTGTAGAAATGATTATTGTGTTACAGAATGAGGCCTTTGGAGACATGATCTTCATTACAGACAGATGACTGGTGAGAGACATCAGTGTGTTATAAGTGAGGTCTGTGAAGACATGTTCATTGTTGTATTAAATATCAGAGCTCTGTAGAAATGATTATTGTGTTACAGATGAGGCCTTTGGAGACATGATCTTCATTATAGTACAGATGAGGCCCAGAAGACAGATTATCATTGTTCATCATTGTTTTACAGATTCATCATTATGTTACAGATTGCACATGGGGAGACATGATCATCATTTTTACAGGTGAGGCCTGGGAGACATATTTGTCTTGTGTAGATGAGATATCATTGTTGTTATAAATGAGACCTTCATTGAGAGACATCATCATGTGTGTTAAAGATAAATGAGACCTGGAGACATGATCATCACATGATCATCATGATCATTACTGTATTAAAAAGGCCCAAAGACTTTGAGACATGATCATCATTGTGTTACAGATGAATTCCAGCTCAGCCTGAGACATGATCATCATTGTGACATATTACAAATGAAGCCTTGAGGTTGAGACCAAAGACATGATCATCCAAACAACAAATGATCAGATTGATGACCTGACATGATCATCATCATTGTTTTACAGATGAGGCCTGGGAGACATGATCATCATTGTGTTACAGATTGCCTGGGGAGACATGATCATCACTGTTTTACAGATGAGGCCTGGGGAGACATCATCATCATCATTGTTTACAGATGAGATGAGGCCATGACATGATCATCATTCTGTTTCATGAGGCCTGGGGAGACATGATCATCATTGTTACAGATGAGGCCTTGAGACATGATCATCATTTGATGATTGCACATGGGGCTTGTGGAGACATGATCATCATTGTTTTACAGATGAGGCCTGGGCAGACATGATCATCATTGTGTTACAGATGAGACTTGGGAGACATGATCATCATTGTGTTACAGATGAGGCCTTGGGAGAGATGATCATCATCATTGTGTTACAGATGAGGCCTGGCAGACATGATCATCATCATGTTCATTGTTGTATTAAATATCAGACCTCTGTAGAAATGATTATTGTGTTACAGATGAGGCCTTTGGAGACATGATCATCATTATAGTACAGATGCCCAGAAAGACATAATTATCATTGTGCTACAGAGAGACATGATCATCATGAGGGTGAGACATGATCATCATTGTGTTACAGATGAGACTTGGAGACATGATCATCATTGTATTTACAGGTGAGCTCCTAGACTAGAGTGATGATCATCATTCATTGTTACAGATGATGATGATCATCATTGTTTTACATGAGGCCTCTGAGACATGATCATCACTGTGTTACAGATGATGACAATGATCATCATTGTTTTACAGATGAGGCCTGGGCAGTCATGATCATCATTATGTTACAGATTGATACATGATCATCACTGTTTTGTGACTGGGGAGACATATTTGTCAATGTGTTACAGATGAGACCTGGGGACATGATCATCATTGCAGATGAGGACTGTGTGAGATGATCATCATTGAGACCTTCAGTCAGACATGATCATCATTGGGATGAGGACATGATCATTTGATTACAAAAGATGAGACATGATCATCCTGAGGCCTTGGGAGACATGATCATCTGTGTTAAAGATGATCATCATGTGTTACAGATTGCACAGACCTGGGGATCATCATGTTTTACAGGTGAGGCCCAGAGAGACATATTCATCAATGTGTTACAGATGAGACCTGATCATTCTTATGTTACACTTGATAACTGACTAGACATGGTCATCATAGTGTTATAGACCTGGTGAGACATGATAATCAATGTGTTAAAAATGAGGACTGTGGAGATATGATCATCACTATATGAGACCTTGGGAGAATCATCATTTTATTACAAAGGAGGCCTGGGGATACATGACCATTATTACATTGAAGATGAGACCTGGGGAGACATGATCATCATTGCATTACAGATGAGGCTTAGGGAGAAGTGATCATCATTGTGCTACATATGAGTCCTGGGCAGGCATGATCATCAATGTGTTAGAGATGAGGCCTGTGGAGACATGATCATCAATGTGTTAAAGATGAGGCCTGTGGAGACATGATTATCATTGTGCTTCAGATGCACCTAAGGAGATATGATCATCATTGTGTTAGCAGTGAGGCCTGGGGTGACATGGTCATCACTGTATTACAGATAAGGCCTGGGGAGACATGGTCATCATAGTAATCATCATTGTATTACATATGAGGCCTGGGGAGACAAAATCATCATTGTATTACAGAAGAGACCTTGGCACTCATGATCATCATTATGTTATATGTGAGGCCTGGGGAGACATAATCACCATAGTGTTACAGATGAATCCTGGAGAAACATGATCATCCATATGTTACAGATGGGGAATGTGGAGATATGATCATCATTGTTTTATAGATGAGGCCTTTGGAGACATGATAATTGTTTTACAGGTGAGGACTGGGGAGACATAATCAACAATGTGTTCCAGATGAGGCCTGGGAAGATATGGTCACCATTGTTACAGATGAGGCCTGGTGAGACATGATTATCAATGTGTTAGAGATGAGGCCTGAGAGACATGATTATCATTTTGTCACAAAGGAGACCTGGGGAGACAAAATCATGATTGTGTTACTGATGATGTCTGGGGAGGAGACATTATCATCATTGTGCTGCAGATGCAGCCTAGGTATACATCATCATTGTGTTAAAGATGAGTCCTTGGGAGACATGACCATCATTGTGTTACAGATGATCCCTGTGGAGAAATGATTATGATTGTGTTACAGATGAGGTTTTGGGGGACATTATCATCATTGTGTTTCAGATGAGGCCTGGGAAGTCATGATCATCATTGTGTTACAGGTGAGGACTTGGGAGACATAGTCACCACAGTGTTAAAGATGAGGCTTGGGGAGATATGATCATCAATGTGTTAATGATGGAGCAAGGGGAGATATGATCATCTTTGTTTTACAGGTGAGGTCTGGGGAGACATAATTATCACTGTTATAGAGAAGGGCTGATGAGATGTGAATGTAAAGAGCCAAAATGTTATATTTCTCTACATTTCTTTATATAAAGCTTAGAGAGATATAGAAGTCACTTCCTTGTAGGAGCTCATAAAAGAATGGAAAGAAACACTTGCTTAAGCAGAAGGGGATTCTAGATAAACAAGATCCTCTGCTGGTCTGAATAGCATTACCCCAGGCCTACATTGTTGATCAAAATCCTTAAGGGCAGATAAGTGGGACATTTGGAGACTCTTGGTCACAGGTCTACCTCACATTCCCCAGGTGTTCAGAAATTTGTTTTGTTTTTTCTTCCCTATAATCTTCTAAGAATGGAATGTCCCTGCTGTAATTCACCAAATTCCACTTTATGTTTAAAATTATTTTTATGTCTGTAACTGGAGTGTGTGAGTTGTTATTTATGGTTTAGCTCCTATCCTGTTTCTGCAATAAACATTTTGTAGTTTTTTTACAATAAAAGCTGACCCTCTCAGCAGTTTGGGGCTGTTCTCAGAGAACCTGCCCTCTGATGTGCAGCCCCAGTGCATGTCAATTCACAGCCAGAACTTTGTGAGATAATGGTCTTATTTGTGTGACCCTGGGCCCCACTACAGCCTCATCTCAGCAGCAGATCGTGGAACCATGTGCATTTCATGACCACTCCTCACATTTTTTCATGCTGCCGAAACCAATACCAGGTTTTCAGGACTGCAGGACACAGCCATATTCTTAATTCAGGGATGAAATAAATCATGATCTTGAAAAGCAGGTTTCTTCTCCAGTTCCACCTCTTTCCAAGAGTTTGCACTTCTATCAGTCTTTCCTCAGGCATCCTCCCCATTATTTTAAGGTAAAGCAGTTGTGCCATCTTCCTTAAGATTGTTAATGTGTTTGACCATAGAAGCTTCAGTAACCTAAAACCAGTTTTAGTGCCTGTAATTTTAACTTGCTTGAGGTTTTCCAACTTAAAATCTTAAATTTCTCAGTCCAATATCTTTAGACAAGTACATCAGTCTATTAAAAATTTAACCGTTATCAAACTCTCTGGGCATGTACAGCAGAATGCAGGAAGACCTTTTGCCAGTAGCCTAGTTCCAACAAAGGCCTGAATAACTGAACACTGAAAAGACACTGGGGCTGGCTTCACCTTCTGCTCTCTTCCAGGCTCTGCTCAGTACCTGTAGGGGAGCAGCTGCCACTTTCTCAAGAAGTCAGCAGGCACCAGAGCCATTTGTCAGGTCCCAGAGCATCAGGATGCTGGTTGACAACCCTACCTTCCTGGTACTCAAAGCAAAGCCAGGATAATTAGTCAGGGCATTTCTTAACCCAGGCAGGAAGTCTTCAGAGTGCCCAGCATGCAGGGCTGGGAACCTGCTGTATGCCTAATCATTTCATGCCAATCCAGGCCACTTTTCTCTGTATCCCAGAATGGGCTTATTTCTGACCTTTCCTCCATGAGGTGTTTTTGCCAGTACTTCTGCCACCCCCTGCTCAGCTGGAATCAGTCCCTTTCAGCTGCTAGAAGTTTCTACACTGTTCTCAGCATATCCTTTGGGCTTTTTGTTCTACAAAATCCATCCATGTGCAGGATCTCAAGGCTACTCTTCTTGTCTTCTCAGATCCCCTACTCACCCTAAACCTGCTTTAACCAGATTTCTCTCCCAACATCTGCTCCTCTCACCCAAGGATGCTTTTTTGTAAAAATGTGATACATGGGCTGGATAGAGGTTCTTGCCTACAATGCCTAGCAACCCAAGTTCGATTCCCACACACCCACCTACAGCCAGATATACAAAGTGGCACATGTGTCTAGAGATCATTTGTGATGTATGGAGTTCCTGGAGTGCCCAGCCAATCTGTCTCTCTTCTCTCTACTTCTCTGTGCTTGAAAATAAATTTTAAAAATTTTAATAAAAATTTGGTATGCTGGGCATGGTGGCATACACCCTTTAATCCCAGCACTCGGGAGGCAGAGGTAGGAAGATCACATGAGTTCAAGTCCACCCTGAAACTACATAGTGAATTCCAGGTCAGACTGAGCTAGAATAAGCACCTACCTCAAAATACCAAATAAATAAATAAAAAAAAAAATGTGGCATGTGTGTGGCTGAGTATTTACTTGTTCATGTGTGTGCAGTACATGTGCATATACATGTTTTTGTGCACACAGGGGATGGGGATTAAAGATAATTTTACGTGTTATTTCCAGGAATGTCATCTGCATTTTTGAGATAGTGTTATAGGAATTAATGAGTCAATGAGAATAATCAGGTAAAATCCACTTAAAAGAGGGGGAGAGAGCCTTTATTCATGTGCAGACCTCTGCTAGCTAATGCTGAAAACCTGACAGAGGCCCTGAACTCAGAATGAGCTGGATTTATATACGTTTTATAATCCTTTGTCTGAATTCTCCCAGGCTTAGAGAGGGGAGAGACTTACATCTATTGTAAGGAAAGTGTAAGAAAAGGGAAGGGCATGCAGCCTGTGCTGGGATTAAAGGCGTGCGCCACCACACCCGGCTTACAGTAAGGTTTTAAAGGCAAAAGCCACATTCCTTTACAATGATCTGAAAAACCCTCAGCCACCCCCTCCACACACAATTGTCTTTAGCAAGAGCAAGTAAGCAAGTGTGATTACTGCATTTGTTTGCCAGGTGTTGGGAGATGCGTCTTTGGCAGCTGCTCAGCCAATGAAGGTGGAGTGGAAAATAGTCCATATTTTGGTGTGTTACCC
>JAEOAD010002837.1:0-13282 GCA_036365145.1 Orientallactaga sibirica
GGCTGAGGTGAGAGACAGACAGAGGCCGTGCTGAAAGACACACAGACAGACAGAGGGCAGGGTGAGAGACAGACAAACAGAGGCCGGGGTGAGAGACAGACAAACAGAGGCCGGGGTGAGAGACAGACAGACAGAAGCCAAGGTGAGAGACAGACAGACAGACAGACAGACAGAGGCCTCGGTGAGAGACAAACAGAGGCCGAGGTGAGAGACAGACAAACAGAGGACGGGTTGAGAGACAGACGGACAGACAGAGGCTGGGCTAGATGAGAGACAGACAGAGGCTGGGCTAGATGAGAGACAGACAGACAGAGCCCACGCTGCCTGAGAGACAGACAGAAGCCGGGCTGAGAGACAGACAGAGGATGAGGTGGGAGACAGACAGAGGCCAAGTTGAGAGACAGACAGACAGATGGAAGCCAGGCTGAGAGACAGACAAATAGAGGCCGAGATGAGAGATAGACAATCAGAGGCCGGGTTGAGAGACAGACAGACAGACAGAGGCCAACGTGAGAGACCGACTGAGGCCAGGCTGAGAGGCAGACAGACAGAGGCTGAGGTGAGAGATAGACAGACAGAGGCTGAGGTGAGAGAGAGACTGAGGCAAGGCTGAGAGAGAGACAGACAGATGCTGAGGTGAAAGATAGACAGACAGAGGCTGAGGTGAGAGAGAGACTGAGGCCAGGTTGAGAGGCAGACAGACAGAAGCTGAGGTGAGAGATAGACAGACAGACAGAGGCTGAGGTGAGAGACAGAAAGAGGCAAGGCTGAGAGACAGACAGACAGAGGCTGAGGTGAGAGACAGACAGACAGCAGACAGACAGAGGCCAGGCTGGCTGAGAGACTGACAGAGGCTGGACTGAGAGACAGACAGACAGACAGAGGCCAAGGTGAGAGACAGACAGAGGCCAAGATGAGAGACAGACACACAGAGGCCGAGGTGAGAGACATACAGACAGGGGCCACGCTGGCTGAGACAGAAAGAGGCCGGGCTGAGAGACAGACAGAGGATGAGGTGGGAGACAGACAGAGGCCGAGGTGAGAGACAGACAGACAGACAGACAGACAGAGGCCAGGCTGGCTGAGAGACAGACAGAGGCTGGACTGAGAGACAGACAGACAGACCGAGGCCAAGGTGAGAGAAAGACAGACAGACAGAGGCCGGGCTGAGAGACAGACATAAAGGCAGAGGTGTGGCTGGGAGACAGACAGACAGACAGTGGCTGGGCTGGCTGAGAGACAGAAAGAGGCAGGGGTGAGAGATGGAAAGACAGACAGAGGCAGGGCTGGCTGAGAGACAGACAGACAGAGGCCGAGGTGAGAGACAGACAGACAGAGGCCATGCTGAAAGACAGACAGACAGACAGAGGTCATAGTGAGAGACAGACACACAGAGGCCGAGGTAGGAGACAGACAGACAGAGGCCACGCTGGCTGAGAGACAGAAAGAGGATGAGGTGGGAGACAGACAGAGGCTGAGTTGAGAGACAGACAGACAGACTGAGTCCAGGCTGAGAGACAGACAAACAGAGTCCGAGATGAGAGACAGACAAACAGAGGCCGGGTTCAGAGACAGACAGACAGAGGCCGAGGTGAGAGACAGACTTAGGCCAGGCTGGCAAGCAGACAGACAGAGGCTGAGGTGAGAGACAGACAGAGGTAAGGCTGAGAGACAGACAGACACAGGCCGAGGTGAGAGACAGACAGACAGAGGCCAGGCTGGCTGAGAGACAGACAGAGGCTGGACTAAGAGACAGAGAGACAGACAGAAGCCAAGGTGAGAGACAGACAGACAAACAGAGGCTGGGCAGAGAGACAGACAGACAGAGGCCAAGGTGAGAGACAGACAGACAGAGGCCAGGCTGAGAGACAGACAGACAGAGGCCGAGGTGAGAGACAGACATACAGAGTTGGGGCTGAGAGACAAACAGACAGACAGACAGCGGCTGGGCTGGCTGAGAGACAGAGAGAGGTAGGGTGAGAGACAGGCAGACAGAGGCCGTGCTGAAAGACAGACAGACAGACAAAGGCCGAGGTGAGAGACAGACAGGCAGAGGCCGAGGTTAGAGACAGACAGACAGACAGAGGCAAGGGTGAGAGACAGACAAACAGAGGCCAGGGTGAGAGACAGACAGACAGACAGAGGCTAGGCTGGATTAGAGACAGACAGAGGCCGGGCTGAGAGACAGAGGCTGAGGTGAGAGACAGACAGAGGCCGAGTTGAGAGACAGACAAACAGACCGAGGCCGGGCTGAGAGACAGACAAACAGAGACCAAGGTGAGAGACAGACAAACAGAGGACGGGTTGAGAGACAGATAGAGGCCGAGGTGAGAGACAGAGGCCAGGCTGAGAGGCAGACAGACAGAGGCTGAGGTGAGAGATAGACAGACAGAGGCTGATGAGAGAGAGCCAGACAGAGGCTGAGGTGAGAGACAGACAGACAGACACACAGAGGCCAGGCTGGCTGAGAGACAGACAGACAGAGGCCAAGATGAGAGACAGACAGACAGACAGAGGCCGGGCTGAGAGACAGACAGACAGAGGCCGAGGTGAGAGACAGACATAAAGACAGAGGTGGGGCTCAGAGACAGACAGACAGACAGTGGCTGGGCTGGCTGAGAGACAGACAGAGACAGGGGTAAGAGACAGACAGACAGACAGAGGCAGGGCTGGCTGAGAGACAGACACAGGCTGAGCTGAGAGACAGACAAACAGAGGCCGAGGTGAGAGAGAGACAGACAGAGGCCGTGCTGAAAGACAGACAGAGAGACAGAGGCCATAGTGAGAGACAGACACACAGAGGCCGAGGTGAGAGACATATAGAGGCCACGCTGGCTGAGAGACAGACAGAGGCCGGGCTGAGAGACAGACAGAGGATGAGGTGGGAGACAGACAGAGGCCGAGTTGAGAGACAGACTGACAGACCGAGTCCAGGCTGAGAGATAGACAAACAGAGGCAGAGATGAGAGACAGACAAACAGAGGCAGGGTTGAGAGACAGACAGACAGACAGAGGCCGAGGTGAGAGACAGACTGAGGCCAGGCTGAGAGGGAGACAGACAGTGGCTGAGGTGAGAGATAGACAGACAGACAGAGCCTGAGGTGAGAGACAGACAGAGGTAAGGCTGAGAGACAGACAGACAGAGGCCGATGTGAGAGACAGACAGACAGACAGAGACCAGGCTGGCTGAGAGACAGACAGAGGCAGGACTGAGAGCCAGACAGACAGACAGACAGACGCCAAGGTGAGAAAGAGACAGAGGCCAGGTGAGAGACAGACGTCTGTCTAGAGGCCGAGGTGAGAGACAGAGAAACAGAGGCCAGGCTGAGAGACAGACAGAGGCCGAGGTGAGAGACAGACAGACAGAGGCCGGGCTGAGAGACAGACACACAGAGGCAGAGGTGAGACACAGACATACAGACAGAGGTGCGTCTGAGAGACAGACAGACAGTGGGTGGGTTGGCTGAGAGACAGACAGAGGCAGGGGTGAGAGACAGACAAACAGACAGAGGCCGTGCTGAAACACAGACAGACAGAGGCCGAGGTGAGAGACAGACAGAGGCACAGGTGAGAGACAGACAAACAGAGGCCGGGTGAGAGACAGACAGACAGAGGCCGAGGTGAGAGACAGACTGAGGCCAGGCTGACAGGCAGACAGACAGAGGCTGAGGTGAGAGATAGACAGACAGAGGCTGAGGTGAGAGACAGACTGAGGCCAGGCTGACAGGCAGACAGACAGAGGCTGAGGTGAGAGACATACAGACAGAGTTGAGGCTGAGAGACAGACAACAGACAGTGGCTGGGATGGCTGAGAGAGAAGACAGAGGCAGGGGTCAGAGACAGACAGACAGACAGAGGCCGAGGTGAGAGCCAGACAGACAGACAGAGGCTGGGCTGGATTAGTGACAGACAGAGGCAGGGGTGTGAAAAAATAGACAGAGGCCACGCTGGCTGAGAGACAGACAGAGGCTGAGGTGAGAGACAGACAAACAGACCGAGGCCAGGCTGAGAGACAGACAAACAGAGGCTGAGGTGAGAGAAAGACAAACAGAGGCCGGGTTGAGAGACAGACAAACAAACGCCGAGGTGAGAGACAGACAGAGGCCAGGCTGAGAGGCAGACAGACAGAGGCTGAGGTGAGAGATAGACAGACAGACAGAGGATGAGGTAAGAGACAGACAGAGTCCAGGCTTGCTGAGAGACAGACAGAGGCCGGACTGAGAGACAGACAAACAGACAGAGGCTAAGGTGAGAGACAGACAGAGGCCGGGCTGAGAGACGGGCAGACAGAGGCCGAGGTGAGAGACAGACAAACAGAGGCCGCGTTGAGAGACAGACAGACAGAGGCCGAGGTGAGAGACAGACAGACAGAGGCAGAGGTGAGAGACAGACAGACAGAGGCAGAGGTGAGAGACACAGAGAGGCCAGGCTGTGAGAGAGACAGAGGCTGAGGTGGGAGACAGACAGTCAGACAGAGGCTGGGCTGGCTGAGAGAAAGACAGAGGCCCGGCTTAGAGACAGACAGACAGACAGATGCTGAGGTGAGAGAGAGACAGACAGACAGAGGCCGGGATGAGAGACAGACAGGCAGAGGCCAAGGTGAGAGACAGACATACAGACAGAGGTGGGGCTGAGACACAGACAGATAGTGGCTGGGCTGGCTGAGAGACAGAGGCAGGGGTGAGAGACAGACAGACAGACAGAATCCGGGCTTGCTGAGAGACAGACAGAGGCCGGGCTGAGAGACAGACAGACAGAGGCTGAGGTGAGAGACAGACAGACAGAGGCCATGCTGAAAGACACACAGACAGACAGAGGCCAGGGTGAGAGACAGACAAACCAAGGCCGGGGTGAGAGACAGAACGACAGAGGCCAAGGTGAGAGACAGACAGACAGACAGACAGAGGCCTTGGTGAGAGACAGACAAACAGAGGCCGAGGTGAGAGACAGAGAAACAGAGGACGGGTTGAGAGACAGACAAACAGAGTCCAGGCTGGCTGAGAGACTGACAGAGGCTGCACTGAGAGACAGACAGGCAGACAGAGGCCAAGGTGAGAGACAGACATACAGAGGCCGGGCTGAGAGACAGACAGACAGAGGCCAAGGTAAGAGACAGACATACAAAGGCTGGGCTAAGAGACAGACAGAGGCCGAGGTGAGAGAGAGACACACAGAGGCAGAGGTGAGAGACAGACATACAGACAGAGGTGGGGATGAGAGACAGACAGACAGACAGTGGCTGGGCTGGCTGAGAGACAGACAGAGGCATGGGTGAGAGACAGACAGACAGGCAGAGGCCGTGCTGAAAGACAGGCAGACAGACAGAGGCCATAGTGAGAGACAGACACACAGAGGCCGAGGTGAGAGACAGACAGACAGATGCCATGCGGAAAGACACACAGACAGACAGAGGCAGGGGTGAGAGACAGACAAACAGAGGCCGAGGTGAGAGACAGACAAAGGGAGGCTGCGGTGAGAGACAGACAGACAGACAGAGGTTGGGCTGCATTAGAGACAGACAGAGGCAGGGGTGAGAGACACAGAGACAAAGGCCATGCTGGCTGAGAGACAGACAGAGGCCAGGCTGAGAGACAGACAGAGGCTGAGGTGAGAGACAGACAGACGCTGAGTTGAGAGACAGACAAACCGACCAAGGCCGGGCTGAGAGACAGACAAACAGAGGCTGAGGTGAGAGACAGACAAACTAAAGCCGGGTTGAGAGACAGACAGAGGCCGAGGTGAGTGACAGACATAGGCCAGGCTGAGAGGCAGACAGACAGAGGCTGAGGTGAGAGAGAGACAGACAGACAGAGGCCGGGCTGGCTGAGAGAAAGACAGAGGCCCGGCTGAGAGACAGACAGACAGACAGACAGAGGCTGAGGTGAGAGAGAGAGACAGACAGACAGAGGCCGAGGTGAGATACAGACATACAGACAGAGGTGGGGCTGAGAGACAGACAGATAGTGGCTGGGCTGGCCGATAGACAGACAGAGGCAGGGGTGAGAGACAGACAGACAGAATCCGGGCTGGCTGAGAGACAGTCAGAGGCCGGGCTGAGAGACAGACAGACAGATGCTGAGGTGAGAGCAGACAGACAGAGGCTGAGGTTAGAGACAGACAGACAGAGGCCGTGCTGAAAGACACACAGATAGACAGAGGCCAGGCTGAGAGACAGAAAAACAGAGGCCGGGGTGAGAGACAGACAGACAGAGGCCAAGGTGAGAGACAGACAGACAGACAGACAGTGGCCGGGGTGAGAGACAGACAAACAGAGGCCAGGTGAGAGACAGACAAACAGAGGACGCCGTGAGAGACAGACAGACTGACAGAGGTTGGGCTGGATTAGAGACAGACAGAGGCAGGGGTGAGAGACAGACATACAGAGGCCGTTCTGGCTGAGAGCCAGATAGAGGCCGGGCTGATTGACAGACAGAGGATGAGGTAGGAGAAAGACAGAGGCCGAGTTGAGGGACAGACAGACCGAGGCCAGGCTGTGAGACAGACAAACAGAGGCCGAGATGAGAGACAGACAAACAGAGGCTGGGTTGAGAGATAGACAGACAGAGGTCGAGGTGAGAGACAGACTTAGGCCAGGCTGAGAGGCAGACAGACAGAGGCTGAGGTGAGAGATAGACAGACAGACAGAGGCTGAGGTGAGAGACAGACAGACAGACAGACAGACAGACAGAGGCCAGGATGGCTGAGAGACAAACAGAGGCCGGGCTGAGAGACAGACAGGCAGAGGCTGAGGTGAGAGACAGACATACAGAGGCCATGCTGAAAGACACACAGACAGACAGAGGCCAGGGTGAGAGACAGACAAACAGAGGCCGGGGTGAGAGACAGACAGACAGAGGCCAAGGTGAGAGACTGACAGACAGACAGACAGAGGCCAGGGTGAGAGACAGACAGAGGATGGGTTGAGACACAGAGAGACAGATGCTGGCCTGGATGAGAGACAAACAGAGGCAGGGGTGAGAGGCAGACAGACAGAGGCCACGCTGGCTGAGAGACAGACATAGGCTGGGCTGAGAGACAGACAGAGGATGAGGTGGGAGACAGAGAGAGGCCGAGTTGACAGACAGACAGACATACCGAGGACAGTCGGAGAGACAGACAAACAAGGCCGAGATGAGAGACAGACAAACAGAGGCGGGGTTGAGAGACAGACAGACAGAGTTCAAGGTGAGAGACAGACAGACAGAGGCTGAGGTGAGAGACAGACAGACAGAGGCCAGGCTGGCTGAGAGACAGACAGAGGCTGGACTGAAAGACAGACAGACAGTCAGAGGCCAAGGAGAGAGACAGACAGACAGACAGAGGCCAAGGTGAGAAACAGACAGACACAAGCCGTGCTGAAAGACAGACAGACAGACAGACAGAGGCCATAGTGAGAGACAGACAGACAGAGGCCACGCTGGCTGAGAGACAGACAGAGGCCGGGCTGAGAGACACACAGAGGATGAGGTGGGAGACAGATTTAGGCCGAGTTGAGAGACAGACAGACAGAACGAGTCCAGGCTGAGAGACAGACAAACAGAGGCTGAGATGAGAGACAGACAAACAGAGGCCAGGTTGAGAGACAGACAGACAGACAGAGGCGGAGGTGAGAGACAGGCCAGGCTGAGAGCCAGACAGACAGAGGCTGAGGTGAGAGACCGACAGAGGCAAGGCTGAGAGACAGACAGACAGAGGCTGAGGTGAGAGACAGACAGACAGACAGACAGACAGACAGAGGCCAGGCTGGGTGAAAGACAGACAGAGGCTGGACTGCGAGACAGACAGACAGACAGAGGCCCAGGTGAGAGACAGAGGCCAAGGTGAGAGACAGACAGACAGAGGCTGGACTGCGAGACAGACAGACAGACACAGGCCCAGGTGAGAGACAGAGGCCAAGGTGAGAGACAGACAGAGGCCGGGCTGAGAGACAGACAGACAGAGGCCAAAGTCAGAGACAGACAGACTTCCAGAGGCAGGGCTGAGAGACAGACAGACAGAGGCTGAGGTTATAGACAGACATAAACACAGAGGTGGGGCTGAGAGACAGACAGACAGACAGTGGCTGGGCTGGCTGAGAGACAGACAGAGGCCGAGGTGAGAGACAGACAGACAGAGACCGAGGTGAGAGACAGACAGACAGAGGCCATAGTGAGAGACAGACACACAGAAACCGAGGTGAGAGACAGACAAACAGAGGCCGGGGTGAGAGACAGACAGACAGACAGAGGCAGGGGTGAGAGAAAGACAGAGGCCGAGGTGAGAGGCAGGCAGAGGCTGAGTTGAGAGATAGACAGACAGACTGAGGCCGGGCTGAGAGACAGACAAACAGAGGCCAAGGTGAGAGACAGCAAAAACAGGCCGGGTTAAGAGACAGACAGACAGAGGTGGGGTTGAGAGACAGACACACACACAGCGGCTGGGCTGGCTGAGAAACAGACAGAGGCAAGGGTGAGAGACAGACAGAGTCTGGGCTGGCTGAGAAACAGACAGAGGCTGGGCTGAGAGACAGACAGACAGAGGCCGAGGTGAGAGACAGACAGACAGAGGCTGTTCTGAAAGACAGACAGACAGACAGACAGAGGCTGGGTGAGAGACAGACACACAGAGGCTTAGGTGAGAGACAGACAAACAGAGGCCAGGGTGAGAGACAGACAGACCGAGTCTGAAGTGAGAGATAGACAGACAGACAGACAGAGGCCGGGGTGAGAGACAGACAGACAGAAGCCAAGGTGAGAGACAGACAGAGGCCAGGCTGAGAGGCAGACAGACAGATGCTGAGGTGAGAGATAGACAGACAGACAGAGGCTGAAGTGAGAGACACACAGAGGCTGAAGTGAGAGACAGACAGAGGCTGGGCTGAGAGACAGACAGACAGAGGCTCTCTCTCTCCTTTCTCTCATGCTCAAATAAATAAATTAATTAAATTAAAATCTAGAAAGCACTGCAGAGAAAAAAGAAGAAAAAACACCTCTCACTACATTCACTATTGACCCCACCGCACAGTCTACGCTCTCCTCTTCTCATGCTTATGGCTTCTCATGATTTCTCAGAGTCTACATGGATTTCCTCCTATATTCACTGCTGGTCACCCCACGTATGGTGTACAAGACTGACTTTAGTGCTACTCAACACAGCAGACCATCTACAGTGCCCTCTTTCTACATTCACTACATTTCATTACTCCATTTACACTGCAGGGCCTTCCTCCAATATTCACTAGTGGTCACTTCTCCTGACAGGTTACAGCACCCCCCTCACATGTTCACAGCCATACCTCACCCCACAGCCTATGATTCCCTCTCCTTACCCTTACTGCCTGCACGCCATCCGACTATTGGCAGTGTTCTCCCACACACTCTACCTTTCATCATCCCCCACAGTTTACAGAGTCCTCCTCAGACATTCACTGCTGATCACTTTATCCCACAGCCAGCTGTGCCATTTCACCCCACTCAGGTTTGCATTTCTCCTCAAACTCTACAGTTTCCTCTTGCCAGACCCAGTGCTTTTCGTTGTCCCTCACAGCCTCCAGCATCCTGCTTGTACATTTCCTGATGTTGAGCACTCCAGTGTATAGCATGTGCATAGGTCCTTCCTCCTCGATGCTGTGCTCTTTACCCCACACTACAAGATACAGAAACCTCCTTCCACACTCACCGCTCCCTCCACCTCCCTGATTGTCATTTTGACCCACATTCTGCAGAAAGCCTCTTCTCCGACTCACTGCTGATGTCCTCTCTCCTGTGCTACAATACAGTCCTAAATCCATTGCTGCTCAAGGCACCTCACAGAATACAGCACTTCTTCCTACATTCCCTGAGGGTCATCCCATCCCATACACTACAACACCCTTTCCCCACACTCTCTGCTTTCATTTCTACCCACATTCTGCAGCAAATCATCTCCCACACTTAATGCTCATCATCACACCACAGCCTACAGCCCCCTACTCCTACATTCAGAGTTCATCACCCCACCACACAGTGTACCGAGCAGTCCTATATTCACTGCTGGTCTCCATGGCCCTTACTGTAACAGTGTATTATTTCTGATTTCACTGCTCTTCATTCCTCTCCTCAGACTACAACCCCATTAAGACACATTCACATGAGAGTCTATAGTTCCCTACTCATACATTCTCTGCTTGCTGCACACAAAACTGCAAGTTTATACTGTCGTACACCCATGCTCACTGCTTTTTGTGACTCCCCCCAGTCTACAAATGCCCTTGAAGTACACACATTTGTATTAATTGTCCCCTACAGTCTACAGGTCCCTGCCCTAAATTCACTACTTGTCCTTAGGAGCCACTGTATACAAGGTCTTCCTCCTATGCTCTGTAAAATGTGGTGAAATATATAAGACTTCTCAGAGATGCACAAGGCCAGTAAACTTTTAGTGAGCCTGGAATTATAATATTTAGGCCTCCAGTTCTGAGGTCTAATCTGTCTTAAAACATATGGGGATGGGTGTGATCCTTGGGGTGCACTGGCCAGTTAGCCTAGCCTTATTGGTGAGCTCCTTATCAGTGAGAGACCCTGTCTAATTATTAAGAGAGATTGCCCCTCTGAGAAATGACCCTGAAGTTTTCATCTGCCCATGACACGTTTATGCACACATGTACCTGTCGGGGATGCATGCTCCAAAAAGCCTGAGTCGAGACCCTGTGCATCGCTTGACACAGATCCAACCCGGTGGTCTCCTCTGGCTCATTTAGCTTGGCAAGGACATCTACTTCTTTCAGCCGTACAGCTCATGTTTGTTGCCATGATCTTTTTTTTTAAATTTTATTTTTATTTATTTATTAATTTGAGAGAGAGATACAGAAATAGGCAGGCAGAGAGAAAGAGGGCATGCCAGGGCCTCTAGCCACTGCAAACAAACTCCAGATGCATGTGCCCCCTTCTGCATCTGGCTTACGTGGGTCCTGGAGAATCGAGCCTCGAACCGGGATCCTTAGGCTTCACAGGCAAGCGTTTAACCACTAAGCCATCTCTCCAGCCCTGTTGCCATGATCTTTCTGGTTTTTCTCTCCTTATCTTGGCTTGTTTTTTTCTCTTGTGAACGATCTGCAGGCCAACCATGACCCCTGGGAGTTAGACATCCTGCCAGCTTCTGATGAGGTGATTTTGTGGAACAGTATTATGCAGACAATAGGAGACGTGTTCCCAGATCAAACAAAAATGGAATGGAAAGCAATGGGTTTATTACAACAACAATAAATGGTGGTAGCACCCTCAGGCTACTCGTGAGGGGAGTAGATTTCATCCTAAAATCTTGCTCCCTCCAGGTGGTCAATATCAGTGTGACCCTAAGAGTGGGAGAGTGAGAATTAGGATCTGGGACAGGAGAGACTACAGAGGAAAATGGGCTGATGAGTTAGGTTCTATTATTTAGCTGTTAGAGACCCTATGACTGTTTATCCAAAAGATGAGAAAATACAACTTCATAAGATTTAATTCAAGCATATGCTTAGCAAATGCAATTTGGTTTCTTTCTTTCTTTCTTTCTTTCTTTCTTTCTTTCTTTTTTTTTTTTTTTTTGTTTTTGGAGGGAGGGTCTCACTCTGATCCAGGCTAACCTGGAATTAACTATGTAATCTCAGGGTGGCCTCAAACTCATGGTGATCCTCCTACCTCTACCTCCCAAGTGCTGGGATTAAATGTGTGCAAATGCAATTTGGATGTAATGATTATGTTTTAAGTATTACTTGCAGAAAGAAAAAGAAAGCCTTGCTGATTTAAATCATAATTGAATAGTAGACACCTGTTGTAGCCAATTAGTCTTTCACCTTTGCTAACTTGCAGCTGAAAATAGAATCAACATTTAACAAAGAATGAAAAAGAAACCACAAGGAGCAGGTGCCCCATTATTCAAAAAATAATTGGTCAAGGTGTTTTTCAAAGGTGTGTTTCACAGTTAATGGTTAACAGTGCTTGCTCATAAAGATTATAAGGGATGGGGTTAACTTTTCTGGAAACATTATGTATTTGTAGTTTTTAAGAAGCTGTTTTTCACAGCTAATGGTTATAGTGCTTGCTCATAAAGATTGTAAGGGATGGGGTAAACTTTTCTGGAAACATTATGTATTTGTAGTTTTAAAGAAGCTGTTTCTCACAGCTAATGGTTATAGTGCTTGCTCATAAAGATTGTAAGGGATGGGGTTAACTTTCCTGGAAATATTATGTACTTATAATTTCAAAGATTATGCATGCGTGTCAAATTTGGTCACAGTTTTGTTTTTGCCTTTTTCCTTCTGAATCCTATTTCCTTGTATGAGAAAAATAAAAGACTGAGGATTTGTGGCAAGAAGCAGAGGGAGAGGGAGAGAGAGGGAAGTCAAATGGCTCGCTGCTGAAGTCCGACCTGTCAGCTTGTACCAACGTGTCCTAAGTGTCCTTATAGCCGCTCCGGTTCAGCCCAGCTTCGTGGTCTCACCCCGTGTTGATGCTAGGGCTGGACCTTGGCATCTACCCTTGCAAACACATGAACATGCACATATCTGTTCACACATATGTACACAGTTGTAGTTTACTGGTATTAGTGAACTGTTGGTGACATAGCTCTCTGAAAGGGGGGAGGGACTGCTTTGTTTAGCTGTGAGCCACAGACTGTGGTGTATGAAAGAATAAAGTTTTTCTAATGAGCTCACGAGATTCTTCATGCATCTGGAGTCCCTTCCTGAATCACCAATAACGAAAACAATACCTCAAATTAAAAAAGTAGTCATCAGTGGATATTGCAGAAACTAGTGGACTCATGAGCCAAGTGAACAGTAACATTGTGGTATCCTATGTGAAGCCTGAGGCCTTGGAGGGTCCTGTGTACTCTCCAGGGCTCCAGGGCAGGATCGGGACTGTGTGTGTCCACTGAGCTGGGTCTCTACCCAGAGATGACCCCAAATCATCCTGGACCTCCTGGCCAGGGTCCCTAGGAGTTCAGGTAGGGGCTGTGTTGGGGACTTGTCTCTTAGGTGGCTGGAGGAGGGCGTGGGGCGTGCTGGGAGGCCTGTCTGCACATGCGCACATGCTCTGGTCATGGCCCTATATAAGGGCCCTGCTCAGTGGTCCTCACTTGAGAACATCCTGGGAAGAAGTGAGGAGGTTGGTTCCTGCACTCGGCTGAACAGAGGCCGCAGCCATGGTGGGCATGGCTCCCGGGGGGACACAGTCTAATCCCTGCTCAGCGCAGAGGCCTGGGGCTGCTGGAGAAGGAGACGGAGCGAGGCCCAGGCCGGCTTCTGCCACTGCCTCAGCCCCTCAGTCCAGTCGGGACACTGGGG
>JAEOAD010001060.1:0-13463 GCA_036365145.1 Orientallactaga sibirica
CTTCCATTCTATCCGCTCCCTCTTCCACAATGGTCCCTGAGCCATTGGAGGGTGTGACAGAGGTGTTTCAGTGCTAGACACTCCTCCATCCCTTCTTCTCAGCACTATGTTGCCTTTTGGGTGATCCCAGTGGTCATCACCATCTGAAAAGAGAAGCTTCTCTAGCCAGAAGTGAGAGTAGCGTTAATATGTGAACATGAACATTTAGTGTAGTGTCCCCAGGGCAGCTTGGTGGGAATAATATATACATTTAGTTGGACATGAGCAGGCTTATACCCCCAAGGGTCATGACCTCACCTATCTTAGACTATTACTTAGGTTTTTCAGTACCAGGTATGTATTCCCTCCCATAGAGAGGGCCTTCACTCCAATTATGGAGCAGTTGGTTACCCCAAGAGTAGACATGCCACTATTGCACTCGTTCAGTCATTGGGCCTGTCTGGCCAAGCTTGAATATTCAGCATCCACTGTTTTCACAGTTGATGGCTTCTGTCTCCCATACGCTGCGTGCAGTGCAGCTTTTTCCAGATTTCAATTGGCTGGTCTACAGGGAGTAGGTTTTCTGGTCAGCATCAGCTTGCTTTCTCAGTGACCTTGCCTCTCAGGCATGAGATGTCTTCAGCAATAGGGTCTTACTATCTGTTTCTCTAGGGAAACCAAGGGCTTTGGCAAAAGCCTTAATGTTTTGGAGGCTACTGGGACCTCCTTGGCCAACAACTCACTGAACGGTATTCCATCCCAGGTACTGAAAATTTTCTAGTAACAGTCTACATCTTCTAGACGTGCCCTTATTCAAAAAAGTAATTTTACATATGTCTTATTGATAATATCTTGAGATTAGATTGACCCTCCCCCTGCCCTTTTATCATTTCTTTTTGAGACAGGGTATCAAGTAGCTTAGTCTGCTTCAACCTCACTATGTAGCCAAAGATTGCCTCTAACTTTATTTTCTAAATATTTATTTATTTATTTATTTATTTATTTATTTATTTATTTAGGAGAAAGAATGGGGGAAGATGGGAGAGAGAGATAGAGAAAGAATATGGGTGAATGAGGGCACTAGTGCCTCTAACCACTGCAAAGGAACACCAGATACATGTGCCACCTTGTGCACTTGGCTTTATGTGGGTCCTGGGCGGTTGAACCTGGGTTATTTGGCTTTGCAGGCAACCATTTAACTGCTAAGGCATCTCTCCAGTCCTGCACTGAACTTTTGTTGCTCCTGTCATCACCTCGTTATTGCTGGGATTAGAGGCAGATAACAGCACTTCTTGTTTATATAATTATTGGGTATTGAATTCATGGCTCATGCGTGTTAGGCAAGCCCTCTATGGACTGAACCACAGTCTCAGCCCTGTTTGATTATTTTTCCATTTTCCATTTAAGAGGTTTATCTTAAAGAGATTTAATTTTGGTAGGTCACATAGATCAAGAAAATCATACAGTTACTTCAGATTTAGGCATGGTTTCTCCTTTGAGCTTGGGATGCCCTGGATGTCTCATGTCTGGTGTCTGGTCTTCTTCCCTTTTGTTTTTCATTTCACTGTCATCCCTGTAAGAAGGACAGGGCCAAGAAGCAGATTATTATGGGTGACTTGTCATGAGCATGGGGTTGGAAGGAGTGTTAAAGTACATCATTTTTTCAGAATTGATTTCTTGTTTGATGAATCAGAGTACACAATTGGGCAGACAGGGAGTTATGATTATGATGAGAAGAATACTCATCTAAGGACCCAGTAAAGAGCATAACCATGGAAACCATTTTCCTAAACCTGATGAAAAGTTGCTCTCATGGATTTTTTTAACCTCTTCTTTTATTTTGTCTATCTGTTGTTGAATAATATTGGAATTGTCTGTAATATTGAAGCCACATATTCCAGGGAATTTCTGACAGCTCATATGATGTTTCAATAATAAAATTCAACAATGTCTTTATTTTGTAATATGGAGATTCAAAGTTCTTTCATTTCTTTGTTAATTTCTGATGGAACTCTTGTGAGATCAGCAGTTTTGCTAAAGTTGCAGGTCAACTTAGACACTTCCCTTTGTATCTCCATCACAAGGCCTGGAATGAACAGGATAAATGCGGTGTGACCACTACCTGCTTGCTGTCTAGGAGGACTGAATTATTGCCACACTTGAGGGGCAGTCTCCAAGTATTCCAGTGAGGAGGGGTTAGGAATGGCAGTAAGGGGAGGATCTGACTGATGGAGCAGATTCCAGAGAAGTTAGCAGGCAGGGCTTGAAAGGCCATTTTATTGCGGAGGAAGACCCATCCCATGGGCATCTATTTTCCCGTGGGCAGGGTGATGTTTTGTTCAATAGAACAATTGGAAGGTAGTTGAGATGGTTTAAGAGGTGGTCAAGGGGGGATACAATTGATGCATAGGCAATGTTGCTGGATAACTAGGGTGACTGGGAGTGCTGAATCTGTATGGAGCACAGGGTGGTCTTGCTTGGTATTCTATATCCAATGACATTAATATATTCATTATATTTAACAGACCCATGAGATTATTAGCTAATAGTTGGTGGACTGCAAAAAGAAGGTTTGTTCATATCAACAGCCAATTGAACCCAGAAGTTTTGAATATTTAAGGACTCCAGAGAGCTGGTGGAAATGCTTCTGTCCAGGGTAGCCTTTGAGTAGATAGTATCTGTAGGGGCTCTTTTTAAAATATTTTATTTTATTTTACTTATTTATTTGAGAGAGAGAGAGGGGAGCAGATAGAGAAAGAGAGAAAATGAGTGTTCCAGGGCCTCCAGCCTCTGCAAACAAACTCCAGACGCATGCTCCACCTTCTGCATCTGGCTTACATTTGTCTTGGGGAATCAAAACCAGGTCCTTTGGATTTGTATTCACGTGCCTTACCCACTAAGCCATTTCTCCAGTCCAAGGGGGGGCTCCTTTTCTATGTTTGGTACAAGAGTATTGTCAATCTACAGGGTGGGCTATCATCTTAGAGATAGCAAAATTTAGGGACTGGTGAAATGGCTTAGCACTTAAGGCATTTGCCTGTAATGCCTAAAGATCTAGTTTCAATTCCCCAGGACCCATGTAAGCCCGATGCACAAGGGGGTATATGCATCTGGAGTTCATTTACATTGGCTGGAGGCCCTGGTGTACCCATTTGCTCTTTTTCTCTGCCTCTTCCTCTTTCTCTCAAATAAATAAATAAAACACCTTTAAAAAATTTAAACTATCTGTTTTAGACTGTTCTGTGAGATTTTTCCATGGTCCCTGTGTGATCTCCTGATGGCATATTTCTTGATTATCTTTATCCCATCTAATAGGCCCAAATATAATGTCAGGACATTAAAAAGGTACAGTTTAGTACTAGGGGAGAGCCTATGGTGGCAGGTCCTATTTGGGCCACAGTGGAGACACATGTGTCTGGTGTAGCAAAACATGAGTGACAATAAGTATTATTAGGGATATAGTAATGGCAAGAGGGGCTATAAGCCTGTTATGTTTCATTGTTAGGAGTTAAAGAATGGATAACACCTAGGAAAATTACTGTGTACCCAGAGCAGGAGTGTTAAGAGTGCTTTTTGGTGTTAAGAACAATGTGTAGAAATTAACAATTATTAGCTCTGTCAACAAGTGAATAGTACTGTGAGAAGGATGGGTGACAGGGCATCCTAGATGAAGAGGAGGCAGTGTAGGGTAATGGTAAGGAACTGTATCTGTTCTGGTATGAAGGGAATGAAAGCTCCTTGTAACCAGAGTTCTTCTATGGCATCCAGAAGCTCAACAAATGTGGAGATCGGCTGGGGCATCAACCATAGGTCCTCCTGTATATGAGTCAGGAACAGTTGGAATTGTTGGATATTGAATGTCATCTGTCTGTCTCAAGGTGGTCCTGTTCAGGTGTAGGGAGAAATTTAGTAATCTTCAAAGATGTGGAGGCAGTGATTGTCATCCAGAAACAGGGAGGAGAGGTAAGAGGGCGATGGGGCTTTTTCAAGTGGGAGAGATGGACCCAGGATGGGAAGCCCTGGAGTTTGGCTACAGTGAGGGCTAGGATGACCTTGTGGGGCCCCTGCCATTTTGGAGACAGAGATTGCTGGGTGGGATCTGAGATATCAAACATGTCTCCTAGCTCATAGTTAGGAAGAAGAGCCTCTGGATAGAGGGATGGGAGGGTGGTGTTAGTTTGTCTGCATAGTTCTTTCTGAGAAATGGGAGGAGACTAGTGTATATGGAAGGAATAATTGGTGGAGTCTCATGAGCCAGTCCAGGGGGAATTATAGGTCTCCCTTACATGAGTTCAAAGGAGCTGATCATGGAAGGCTTTTTAGGTAGTGCTCTGAGTTTAAGTAACACTAGAGGTAAAAGTTTAATCCAATCCCATTTCAGTTCCATGGTGAGCTTTGTGAGTTTCTTTGATGGTATGGTTAGTTCTTTCAACCTTCCTGGAGGATTGGGGATGGTAGGGAATGTGAAACTTCCAGATGATCTGTAGGTACCTTGCAATGTTTGGGGAACTAGAGGAGACAAATTCTGGACCATTGTCTGATTGTATTGAGGATGACAAGCCCAATTTAGAGAATATTTCTCTAGTCAATAACTCAGTTACTATGTTGTCTCTTTGTTTGTGGTGAGGAAGGCTTCTACACATGCAGAAAAGGTATCCACACTAAGAGATATTTGTATCATTTAACAGAAGGCATATGGGTAAAGTCTTCTTGCCAATCCATGGCTGGTAGAAGGTGCCATATCTGGTGGGTAGGGATTTGAAGGGGTCGGATGTTGGAGTTAGAGTTTGCTCTTTGGCAGATATCACATGAGTCTGCAAGAGCTTTGAAGAAATGTCTGTCCTAGGGTTGAAAGGAGGTGTGGTTTTGAAGGAAACAGAATAGAGTTTGGTTAAAGGGATGAAATAAAGAATGCAGGTATGAAACAAACTCTTGAGTGAGGGGACTTGGTATGCTAAGGAAAATAGGGAGGTGGAGAAGAGGTCTGGGTGTGTCAGGGCAATTTCACAGGACAATTTATGATTGTGATTGTTTGAGAGGGGGATGTACTGTTTGTCTTTCTGATGGCCTTGGCATTGGATGAATGATTCCTTAAAGGGGAGAAAAGTGACATCCAGTGTCTTGGATTAGAGAGGCATTAATAAATTTTTGGTGAGGATGTCTCTTTCCCTCCAAATTAGAATATTTGAGTGGATAATTTTATACTCAAATTTTGAATCTGTATAAATGTTAGTGGAAGGATCCTTAGCCAGAGTTAGTGTTCAAGTAAGGGCTGTTAGTTCAGTCTGCTTAAATCTTGGGTCAAAGGTTTTTTTTTTTTTTAATTTTTTAAATTTTTTTTTGGAGAGAGACACAGAGAGAGACAGAGAGAGAGAGAGGGAGAGGAAGACAGGTAGAGATGGGCGCACCAGCAATCTCTCAGCTGCTGTGAACAAATCTGGATGCGTGCGCCCCTTTGTGGTCTGTTAGTTCAGTCTGCTTGCGTCACTTTGCATCTGGCTAAACGTGGGACCTGGAGATTGGAACCGCTGGAGATTGGAACCAGTGTTCTTAGGCTTAGGAGGCAGGTGCCTTAACCCCTAAGCCATCTTTCCAGCCCAGGGTCAAAGGTTTTGCTTCAATAAGGGCACAGGTTTTAGGGGAGTTCAGGTGGCCCTGGATGATGGCATATCCTGATGCACGGGGTGGGGTTGACCTAAGTAAGTTACAGTCTGCTAAGAGATCTGAACTTTGTCTTTTGAGACCAAGTAGCCCTAAGCAGCTAAGGCATTGAGGAATTTTTAGCAGTGTGTGCCACACAGATTTCATGGGATGGACTACCTAGGAGAAGGTCATCTAAGTACTGCATGAGATGACTGGGATGGAGGCTTAGGGATGAGAGATCTCATTGGGGGCCTGGCCAAAGTTGTGGGGACTGTCCCTAAAACCTTGTGACAGGACTGTCCAGGTGATTTGCTGAGCGAAAACATTGTCTGGGTCCTCATAAGTAAAAGCAAAAAGAGGATGTGAGCCTGGGTGTAGGGGGATGGTAAAAAAATCATCTTTAAGATCTAGGACATTAACGTTGGTTGCAGTAAATGAGACATAGGAAAGGAGAGTGTAAGGGTTAGGGATGACTGGGTATGTGGGTAGAGTTGTCTCATTTATTTTTCTGAGGTCCTGGACTAACCAAAATGTTCCATGAGGGTTTTAACTCCATTGATGGGGGTTTTGTGACAGGTGTTTAAAGTTGGCCCTTTAGGAGGTGGACAATTAATGTCTTAAGTCCCTGGCAGCTGGTAAGGGGTAGAGGGTATTGGTCTCGGGTTACATAGGTGTGAGGATTTTTTAAATCAACATAGATAGGCTTATGGTATTGAGTAATTGAAGGCTGTTCAATGTCCCAAACTGAGGGCATAATGGCAGCAGGGGGAAAGGGGTGGGTTTGGACTCGAGAGGTGCTTCCATGTAGGTTCAACAGAAGATTTAAAACATGGTTATTGTATTGAATGTGGGAATATGGACCGAGACTTTGAATTTTGACATGACACCCCTTGCAAGGAGAGGCATAGGGTATTCAGAGATGACTAAGTAAGAATGAGTAATCTTAAGGCTCCAAATTGGCAGGATAAAGGAGGGGTAGTTCTGGAATTGGAAGGGACACCTGAGACCTCTATGACCATCATGTTAGTCCTTACTGTTGCCCCTTTGCAGGAAGTGAGAAGCAATAGGGAGAACCCAGTGTCCAGGACAAAAGAGACTTTGTGCCCAGCCAACATCCCAATCACCCTTGGTTCAATGGGTGAGTTGGGATTCCCAACTGGGGCTGATGAATCTGAGCCCCTTCATTATACCAACTGTAGAGTGGGAGTTGGGGTAGGTATTGGCTGCCCTATGGTGGCTCCAGGGTGTCCATGATGGCAGTCCCATTTCCAATGACCTCACTGTCCACAGGTAGAGCAAGCTTTTGTGGTGGCCTGGGTTGAAAGGCAGGCCCTAACCCAGTGTCCTGGCTGGTTACACCTGACACAGGTCCCAGATATCTTTCTTCCATTGAAGGTTTTATTAGAGTGTGATAGGCTTGAAAGCAGGTGGCTGTTGAGGACAGAGGCTAAGAGCTGGTATTTTGTTCATCTCTCTTTCTCCTTCTCTCACTTGGCCTCATCTTTCCTGTTGTTTAGTCTTCAATTATTTGTCTTGTTGTTGGGGTCCACTTGCTATTGATTTCAAGCATTAGCTTTCTGAAATCTAATATAAGAAATCATCTCATTTTGTGGTATTTTTGGTGAAGGTTTCCTTTGGAGCCTATAATCTGATTATTTTTGAACAGGTTCTATGTGTAGCTGAGAACAATGTGTATTCCCTTTTTCTTGAACACAATGTTGTGTACATATTTGTTCTGTACAGTTGATCTGTGGTTTAATTTCTTTGTTATGATTCTTTGTTGATTGGCAATTTTAAGGAGCTACACCAGGTTGTGAATGGCTCACGTTTGCTTTGTATGATGATTTCCATGCACTCTGTTTTTGTGCAATATTGCTTGATAAGTGTGTTTGTTTGAGACAACAGCTTGTTGGGTCTTGTTTCTCAGTCACATCAGCTATACTGCTTAATTCATTCATTTGCTCAATTTAAAGTTATTATTAAGAAGATGTTGCCACTTGTGATAAGTTAGTTGAAATTTGCATTAGCAGTCTGTCTCAGTGGCAAAGCCATTCTAATCTTTTTTTAACTATATCAATCCTGTCACTAAGAAGCAGCATCTGTTTTTAAGTGAAGTCTACCGCATAATCATGCTCACAATGTCAATCACCTGATGTTCTTCATTGACTATTAAAAATGTAATGTATAACTTTGCTTTGATCTTAGCAAGAAATTTAAATTATCATCAGTCACAGTCAGCTCCACACTGCTGGGATGAATCTTTAAACCAGACACAGTTCATGAGAAGAATAGGATTTATTGAAGCTTACAGTTCCAAGGGAAGTTCCCTCATGGCAGAAGAAGCTGGCCCCCTTTCATAGGTCCATGCAGAGGGAAATACCACCAGGAACACCACAAGCAAAAACAATCAAGGAACCTGAGGGAGAGCTCAAGCACTCTGCACATCTTTACACTATATTTCAGATCCACTCGCAAACATACCTTAGAGCTGGACCCTAGGATATTCCCACAGTGACACCTCTTTCAGACAGGTATCTTGAAGTACAAGAAGCTTTAATAAAAATCAATCTATTGGGGGATATCCATTAAAACTGCTACAACATCTTTGGAGGTTCAGGAGATGGCTCAGGACTTAAAAGTGCTTGCCTGCCACACCTGCCAATCTCAGCTCCCTCCTGTAGATGTAAAGCATGAAACATGTGGCAAATGCATTCTGTATTCACTTGCAGTAGCAAGAGTCCCTGGTGTTCCCATCTATACAAGTGCATATGCACGCAGATGTTTAATTAATTTATACACTTTTTTAGTTAGCATCTTTTCACAGATTACTGAAGTTAGATAATTGACATAATTATTTTATTATTATTTATAAGGATTTTTTTCTGAGTGTGGAACATGTATTGTTTATGTACATATTTGGGTAGCTGTGCATTCCTCATGCACACGTAGTTGTAGGTCAGAGAATGAATAGTGTGTCTACATCTATTGTTTTTATCCTCCTGATTACCTTTCATTAAACCTGGAGCTTGTGAGCTTTTAGTTAGACTGGCTGATCAGTGGTCCTTCTGTCTCTGATCCCCTCAATACTGGGGGGAAAAGTATATGTGGTGTGGCCTTATTATTTAAATTTAGGTCTTCATGCTTGTGCAGTATGAGCTTTTCATGTGCAACCATAGAGCTCCTCAGCTTCCCTTAGTCTTAAATATGTCTTAGAGAGGTCTAACCAGTTGAAACAAAATAGAACATTTATATATTAAAGATTCAACAATGAACTTACACATCATTGACATGAACTATTGTAAAGTTTCATTAAAATAATATATGAAAACATGAGCCTTGTAATAGAGACTTAGGTAAATGTGTCTTCCCATGTAAGAGGTAGCCTGTAGAGAATAGGAGCCCTTACAAATGGAAATTCCTATTTCCCTGAGTTTTGAAATAGTCAACTAAAATTGTTAGTCACATTTTGGAAAGCTACCTACACACATCCATTGAATATAACTCATTTTAAATTAAATGCAGATCTCCAGTGATTTGAGTAGAAAAATAATATCTCTTGATATTCTGAAGTCTTCTATTCATGTTTTAACAGCTAATATTCAGAAGGTTTCCCAAATATGGGGAATTTAAAATGTTGAGTGTTACTGGGCCATCAAAGAAGTGGGCTGGGGAGTGGTCAAAGGCACTTGCTTGCAAAGCCTGATATACTTTAGAGCCTGAAGTAGCAAGATTGTTATGAATTTGTGATGCAGAGTGTGTTACATTTCAGCCTGGGCTCAAGTGAGACCCTGCTTCATAAAAAGTAAAAAAGAAACTGAAAATTTTCTTTGATAAAACACATAAATCTTAAGACATAATAGAATGGTGTACATGATAAGTGGACCTCTTTGTGACACAAAGCAGATTCTGGTTCCAGAAAGCTTCCTGAATGGTCTCTGCAAGGGCACATGCCTATAATTTTTTGTATGAATCCCCAGACTTATTGCAGCTTTTTTTATGAGAGAGAGAGAGAGAAGGATTGAGAGAGTGGACATGCCAGGACGTCTAGCCATGGCAAACAAATGAGTTTTGTGCGCCCCTTGTGCATCTGGCTTATGTGGGTCCTGCAGAATTGAGTCAGGATCCATTGGCTTTTTAGGCAAATGCCTTAATGTCTAAGCCATCTCTCCAGCCCCATAGAGGCTTTTTGTTTTGTTTTATTTATTTATTTATTTTTGGTTTTGCGAGGTAGGGTCTCACTCTGGTCCAGGATGACCTGGAATTAACTATGTAGTCTCAGGGTAGACTCGAACTCTCGGCGATCCTCCTACCTCTGCCTCTCGAGTGCTGGGATTAAAGGCGTGCGCCACCACACCCGGCTACCATAGAGGCTTTTTGAACCTCCCACACGACCTCAGAAACTAGTGAAGGGATTAAAAAATTAGTTAACCAAAATTAATACTTCCTGTTCCTTATCTAAACAAGAGTTTGACTTTTATATTTTCTGGCATTCAAATGGTAATATACTTTCTTATATGTATATAGAATGTAATATTACATCATATTTTTGGTTTCATGTAGTAGTGTATGTAACAGAACTAACCTATCAAAAGGTGACCCTGCATTTTTTTTTATGTACATACATGTTTAAATTTTGTTTATTGAGGTTCAATGTTTTTCTTTTTTAATTATTATTTTTTATTGACTTTTAATTTTACATACAAAAAAAACCCACCTGATATTTCCCTCCCCTCCCCCATTCCACTTTAGAACTCCAGTCTCCATCATATCCCCTCCCTCTCTCCATTAGTCTCTTTCCTAATTTGATGACATCATCTTTCTCTTCTATTTTGAGGGTCTTGCAAAGGTATTGCTAGGCACTGCAAGATCATGGATATCGAGGCCAATTTCTGTCTGGGCAGCTGCATTGTAAGAGGTCATATCCTTCCTTTGGCTCTTCCATTCTATCCGCTCCCTCTTCCACAATGGTCCCTGAGCCATTGGAGGGCTTCTTCTCAGCACTATGTTGCCTTTTGGGTGATCCCAGTGGTCATCACTATCTGAAAAGAGAAGCTTCTCTAGCCAGAAGTGAGAGTAGCGTTAATATGTGAACATGAACATTTAGTGTACTGTCCCCAGGGCAGCTTGGTGGGAATAATATATACATTTAGTCAGACATGAGCAGGTTTATACCCCCAAGGCTCATGACCTCACCTACCATAGACTTTACTTAGGTTTTTCAGTACGAGGTATGTATTCCCTCCCATAGAGAGGGCCTTAGTCCAATTATGGAGCAGTTGGTTACCCCAAGAGTAGACACGTCACTATTGCACCCGTTCAGTCATTGGGCCTGTCTGGCCAAGCTTGAATATTCAGCATCCACTGTTTTCACTGTTGATGGCTTCTGTCTCCCATATGCTGCGTGCATTGCAGCTTTTTCCAGCTTTCAGTTGGCTGGTCTACAGGGAGTAGGTTTTCTGGTCAGCATCAGCTTGCTTTCTCAGTGACCTTGCCTCTCAGGCATGAGATGTCTTCAGCAATAGGGTCTTACTATCTGTTTCTCTAGGGAAACCAAGGGCTTTGGCAAAAGCCTTAATGTTTTGGAAGCTAACGGGACCTCCTTGGCCAACAACTCACTGAAAGGTATTCCATCCCAGGTACTGAAAATTTTCTAGTAACAGTCTACATCTTCTAGACATGCCCTTATTCAAAAAAGTAATTTTACATATGTCTTATTGATAATATGTTCAGTTTAGATTGACCCTCCCCCTGCCCTTTTTGTATGCATTCTCTTCCCATGGCCTCGCTTCGGCCATTCCCCTCCCTGTACTCAGTTCTTCTACTTACATATGTGCATTACCATACACTTAAGTCCTTCCCTTTCTTCCCTCCCTTATATCCTTTTACCCACTTACTGGTTTCTGGTACCTATATTTGGTTCCAGTGCACACACAAGTCTATGCATTGGTAGCTAGGATCCACATATGAGAGAGAACATGTGACGTTTGGCTTTCTGAGCCTGGGTTACCTCACTAAGTATAATCCTTTCCAGATCCATCCATTTCCCTGCAAATTTCATAATTTCATTTTTCTTTACCGCTGAATAGAACTCCATTGTGTAAATGTACCACATCTTTATTATCCACTCATCTGTGGAGGGACATCTAGGCTGCTTCCATTTCCTAGCTATTGTGAATAGAGCAGCAATAAACATGGTTTTGCAAGTATCTCTAAGGTAGTGAGAAGAGTCCTCTGGATATATGCCTAGGAGTGCTATAGCTGGATCATATGGTAAATCTATTTCTAGCTGTCTCAAGAACCTCCACACTGATTTCCACAGTGGCTGGACCAGCTTACATTCCCACCAACAGTGAAGAAGAGTTCCTGTTTTTCCGCATCCACGCCAACACTTATTGTCATTTGTTTTCTTAATGGCAGCCATTCTGACAGGAGTGAAATGGAATCTCAACGTGGTTTTAATTTGCATTTCCCTGATGGCTAAGGATGTGGAACACTTTTTCAGATGTTTATATGCCATCTGTATTTCATCTTCCGTGAATTCTCTATTTAGTTCCATAGCCCATTTTTTAACTGGGTTGTTTGAATTCTTGTTATTCTGTTTTTTGAGTTCTTTGTATATTCTGGATATCAATCCTCTGTCAGATGTATAAGTGGCAAAGATTTTCTCCCATTCTGTAGGTTGTCTTTTTGCTCTATTCACAATGTCCTTTGCTGTACAAAAGCTTTGTAATTTCATAAGGTCCCAGTGGCTGATTAGTGGTTTTATTCTCTGAGCAATTGGAGTTCTATTCAGGAAGTCCTTGCCTATTCCAATATGTTGAAGAGTTTCCCCTACTTTTTCCTCTAGCAGTTTCAGAGTTTCAGGTCTGATATTAAGGTCTCTTATCCATTTGGACTTGACTCTTGTACAAGGGGAGAGGCAAGGATCTATGTTTATCCTTTTACATACCGATGTCCAGTTTTCCCAGCACCACTTGTTAAAGAGGCTATCTTTTCTCCAATGAATATTTTTGGCATTTTTGTCAAAATTCAGGTAGCTGTAGCTGCCTGGATTAATATTTGGGTCTTCTATTCTGTTCCATTGATCTACCTGTCTGTGCTTGTGCCAGTACCATGCTGTTTTTGTTACTATAGCTTTGTAATATAACTTAAAATCGGGTATGGTTATACCACCTGCCTGATTTTTGTTATACAAAAAATTTTTTGGCTATTTGAGGTTTTTTGTGTTTCCAGATGAATTTTAATATTGTTTTCTCTATTTCTGTGAAGAATGCTATTGGGATTTTAATGGGGATTGCATTAAATGTGTAGATTGCTTTTGGTAAGATTGACATTTTCACAATATTGATTCTTCCAATCCAGGAGCATGGAATGTCTTTCCATTTTCTTGTGTCTTCTGCAATTTGTCGTTCAAGTTTTTTAAAGTTCTCATTGTAGAGATCCTTCACTTCCTTGGTTAAGTTTATTCCAAGGTATTTTTTTTTTTGAGGCAATTGTGAATGGGAGAGATTCCCTGATTTCATACTCTGCATGTTTGTTGTTAGTGTATCGAAAAGCTACTGATTTCTGTGTGTTTATTTTGTGTGCTGCTACATTGCTGAAAGTGTTTATCAGCTCTAACAGTTTGCTGGTAGAGTCTTTAGGGACTGTTATGTATAGAATCATATCATCTGCAAATAATGATAATTTGACCTCTTCCCTTCCGATTTGTATCGCCTTTATTAGTGTCTCTTGCCTTATTGCTATGGCTAAGACTTCCAGTACTATATTAAATAATAGTGGGGAAAGTGGACACCCTTGTCTTGTTCCTGAATTTACAGGAAAAGCTTCAAGTTTTTCCC
>JAEOAD010000097.1:0-13127 GCA_036365145.1 Orientallactaga sibirica
CATCATGGGAAAAGCATGGCAGAGCTCACAGCCAGGGCATCACATCTTGTCACAGGAGCAGGAAGGAAATAGTCTGAGCAGGCTGTCCTGAACACCAATGGGCTGGACTAATCAACTTCAAAGTCCACCCCTTGGCACTCCTCAGCAAGGCACCACTTCCCCAAAGGTTTCCCCATCTCCCCAAATTGCCACCAGCTTGGGGCGCATGAGGATATGGGGACATTTCACATCAAACCACCACAGATGTTATGGGCATTCTTGTATGTTTTTGTATGATTATACATTTTTACCTGTCTTGAGGAAAATATGTAAGATTTGAATTACAAATCTTTTGATTTAACTTTATACACTCTGACAAATACTTTTTTTGCCAAGCAAACACATCCTTTCACGCCTGTCAGCAATGGATGACAGTTTCCGTTCCTTTCTATCTTTGACAAATTTTGATATTTTTGGTCCTTTGGAATGGTACCACATTGTGACTTCAGTTACTGATGCCCAATACTGTTGAGAGACTTCTCTTTGTTATTATTAACACCAATGCCAAATGCAGTTATGTGTGAAGTGCTTGACATACAGTAGGTGTACTAAATGTCAACGCTAACTAGAGTTTGGATGAGCCAGTATCACTGCTTTATTTGACTTTTTTTCCATGAGGGGCCACTTCCGGTCCATGCAGTTTAAGTGGGCTGTTGCTCTCTTCCTAGGTCACAGGCAAGGGGGTGTTGCTCAATCACAATGAACATCAATTCTAGAGGCTTTTGTAGAAACTGCTGGAAGACGGTTCCTTTTCCTATTGCTGGAACCTGACAAAAGCAATGCTTGGCTCATAAAGAAGGAATACAGTCCATCATGGCAGGAAAAGTGGTGGCAGGAATGTTAGCTATCTGGTCACATTGCTGGGGGTCAGCAAGCAGACACAGTTGATGCTCTACTCATTTTTGTTGTTGTTGTTGTTGTTGTTGTTGTTGTTTTGGTTTGTTGAGGTAGGTTCTCGCTCTAGCCCAGGCTGACCTGGAATTCACTATGTCGTCTCAGGCTACATTTTGTTTTTCTCCTTTTTATTTAGCTCAGGACCCTAGGCCATGGTATGGTTCCACCTGCATTCAGAGTGGGTCTTCCTACCCCAGTTAAAACCTCTCTGAACAGACAGGTCCAGAGGGAATTCTCTAAGGTGATTCTAAATCCCTTCACTTTGGCAATCAAGACTAACCTTTCTGCTCTTAAATTGCTTCTTGTCAAGTGTTTAGTCACACCAATGAGAAAGGTGCCTTGAATTCCTGGGACTACCTTATGTCTAAGCCTGAAGCTATTATGGAAAGAAAGCAGAGCTGGGAGATGAAAATCCTATTGGAGTTACTGGTTCTGTCCTGAAATTGGCCTTTTCATTCACAGAAGCCAAGAAATTCCTTTTACTTAAACCAGTGGGAATAATTTTCACTCTACCCTAATGAGACACAGGAGTTTCATGCAGAGACATTCATATAGGCCTCTAACGACAATGGGAAGTGAGAAAGAATCAACTGAATAATATATCAGACAGAAGCCAAACAATCCCAGGGCTCAAGTTTCTAACAAAGTTGGGCTGGAGGATCTGTTTGGATCTGGAGCCAAAATGGAGTCTTCCTACTTGCTCCCTACATCTAGACCTCCCTTCTTTTCTATTTTTATTTATTTATATATTTGAGAGAGAGACAGAGAAAGAAAGAGGCAGAGAGAGAGAGCAAGAGAGCAAGAATGAGAATGGGTAGTCAGGGCCTCTGGCCACTGCAAATGAATTCCAGATGCATGTGCCACCTTGTGCATCTGGTTTAGGTGGGTACTGTAATAGAACCTGGGTCCTTAGGCTTTGCAGGCAAGTGCTTTAACTGCTAAGCCATCTCTCCAGCCCTTAGATCTTGGGTGTCTCTTTTTTATCTTACTATTTTTTTTTTGAGAGAGATACAGAGAGAGAAAGAGGCAGAGAGAGGGAGAGACAGAGAGATGGGGAATAGGCCAAGGCCTTTCAGCCTCTGTGAACAAACTCCAGACACGTGTGCCCCCTTGTGGGCACGAGTGGCATTGCATGCTTGCATCTCTTGCATCTGGCTATATTGGGCTCTGGAGGATTCGGCCAGGAGTTCTCAGGCTTCACAGGCAAGCGCCTTAACCACAAGCCTTCTTTCCAGCCAAGATCTCGGGTCTTTCTTTTTTATTTTTTTTATTTTTTGAGGGAATCTCTTTTGAATTATATTTTCTTCAATATTAGATTCTATTTTTCTCCCTTCGATCTTCTGGCTGTGTCTCTTAAAAATAATGTCTTGCTGGGCTTGGTGGCACACACCTTTAATCCCAGCACTTGGGAGCAGAGGTAGGAGGGCGCCATGAGTTCGAGGCCACCCCTGAGAGACTACATAGTGAATTCCAGGTCAGACTGAGCCAGTGTGAGACCCTACATATAACCCCCCCCCAAAAAAAGTCTTCACACACACACACACACACATCTGATCAGGTGTGGTGGTGCACGCCTTTAATCCCAACACTCAGGAGGCACAGGTAGGAGGATCACTGTGAGTTTGAGGCCAGCCTGTGACTATAGAGTGAGTTCCAGGTCAGTCTGGGCTAGAGTGAGGCCTTATCTTCAAAACAAAACATAGCAAAACAATTTATTCTCATAATAGGGAGTATTTTCAATCCTTATTTTCTGGTACTGGGAACTGAACCTAGGGCCTCACACACTCACACATACTAGGCAAGCACGAAGGTACATACTCACCTCCTCTTTTTTTTTTTTTGGTTTTGCAAGATAGGGTCTCACTCTGGTCCAGGCTGACCTGGAATTAACTATGTAGTCTCAGGGTGGCCTCAACTCTCGCGATCCTCCTACCTCTGCCTCCCAGTGCTGGGATTAAGGTGTGCACCACCAAACCTCACCACCTCCTCTTAATGCTGCATGTAGGTGGCTTCATCCACACTTTCAAAAGCTTGCTTGGGCAAAGGGTAGTTTCTCTTGAATCCCTTTCTCATTTGCATGTGAACCTCATTTGTCTTGACTTGTCTGTGAACTGGAGGCCACAGCTCTGGGACTGTCTACATTTCTGTTGCTTGAAGTTACAGTGAACAGGAGAGATCTATCTGGGGTCATCTGGAGCCTTTTCTGAGATGACAGGGCTCTGGCATCTTTCTGAGGTCTTATTAAGTGTCTTGCTTCAGACTTGGCTTCACCATGATGGGATGGATGGGGAGGGGAGATGATGAAGCTGTCATTGCATTCCCACTGCAGGGACAGCTTTTCTTGGAGAGTTGCCATTAGAGGATGTCAAAGCTGGCTGCCTCCCATATTACCAACAGCTAGACAAGAACAGTTTTCAGAACATTAGGTGATGTCAATCAGCAAGTGGTTCAAATGAAAGAGACTGGACTTGGAGACCAAAGAAGTCACTCTTATGGTAGTGAAGTGGGAAACAAATCAGGCTCTGGTGACAGAGAGACTCAGATCACGAGGGGCGGAGATATAGAATGGGTTTAGCCTTGGGGACAGAAAGTCAGATAGGCTCTCTAAAGCATGTTACTGCTGAAAAGGATTGACATTCCTCTGAATGGATCAAAAAGGATGATCTCAGTGTGAGCATCATAAAGTTGTAAAAGTGAAACAGGAAACAATACTGAGTACTTCACATAATCTCAGGTTGGTGTATGTCTAGAAGAATACATGTTACATGTTCATAGCAGCTTTTTGTTTTGTTTTGTTTTGGTTTTCGAGGTAGGGTCTCACTGTAGCTCAGGCTGACCTGGAATTCACTATTAGTCTCAGGGTGGCCTCAAACTCACAGCAATCCTCCTGCTTCTGCCTCCTGAGTGCTGGGATCAAAGGTGTGAGCTACCATACCCGGCTCTAGTTTCTGAAGTTTTAGAGGATAATTATAGCATATCAGAGTTCAAACTCACCCCCTCACTCTCCCTACACACCTTCAATCCTCCACTAGTGACCATTCTTCAGGACCCCTGCCCTCCCTCCGGGCTTTTCTTCCTGAAGCCCCTCCTCTCAGCTCCTTGCTTCTGCTTAGGAGTATCGCACTTCAAGGATAAATAGACCCCTTTTAGTGCTTTCCAAAGGCAAACCTGCCGGGCTTGGTGGTGCACGCCTTTAATCCCAGCACTCGGGAGGCAGAGGTAGGAGGATCGCCGAGGAGTTCGAGGCCACCCTGAAACTATATAGTTAATTCCAGGTCAGCCTGGACCAGAGTGAGACCCTACCTTGCAAAACCAAAAAAAAAAAAAAAAAAAAAGGCAAACCTGGGGCTGGCGAGATGGCTTAGCAGTTAAGGCGCTTGCCTGCAAAGTCTAAGGACCCAGGTTCAATTCCCCAGTGTCCACATAAACCAGATGCACGAGGTGGTACATGTGTCTGGGGTTTGTTTACAGTAGCTGGAGGCTCTGGGCACCCCCATTCTCTCTTTACAATAAATAAATAAATAAAATATTTTATTTTATTTTTATTTATTTATTTTTTGGTTTTTGCGAGGTAGGGTCTCACTCTGGTCCAGGCTGACCTGGAATTCACTATGTATTCTCAGGGTGGCCTCAAACTCTTGGCGATCCTCCTACCTCTGCCTCCCAGTGCTGGGATTAAGGCGTGCACCACCCGCCCGGCTGAAATAAAATATTTTAAAAAGGCAAACCTGCTTGTTTCCTGGAGCTAGCTCTTTCCCAGAACACAGTCTCATCTGGTTTGACCTGCTTTGTTAACAAGTGGCACAAGTATCGTTATCAGCCAAGCTCTTTGTATGCACAGGTTTCACAGAAGAGAAGGGATTTATTTATTTGTTTGTTTTGTTTTTTCAAGATAAGGTTTTGCTCTAGCCAGAGCTGACCTGGAATTTGTAGTTTCAGGGTGGCCTCGAACTCACAGCAATCCTCCTACCTCTGCCTCTCGATTAATCATGATATCCCAGTTACTTAACAGTCATCAGTAAGTATTAATGGAAAATAAAGAAGACTGAGTATGGTGACACACGTCTGTAATCCTAGTAGCATTGGGAGCCTGAGGCAGGAGGATTGCAAGTTAGAGAATACCCTGGACTATAGAGCCAAACCTTATCTCAAAAAAAGAAATAAATAGAAATAAATAGAGCCAGGCGTGGGTGGCACACGCCTTTAATCCCAGCACTTGGGAGCCACCACACTTGGCTGAGAAGGGCTTTAGGTCTGAAACGTCTGTCTTCAAAAATCAAGATGCCTTGGCTAGTAGTATTTGCAGAACAATGCAGAGGGTTGAGAGCATGTCCCTGCCCTGAAATTACTGTAGTGTTTCTGCATGGAATTATCCCATTTCCAGAGAGAACTCAATTCTGAGAATTGTGTCATCTACCTCTTCGATGAGATTCAGAACGAAATCACCCATCATCAAACCTGACTCCTGTGCTTGGTCTGTAGTAGGTGCTCAGTAAACAGTACCCAGCATGTAGCAATGTGCTCACTAAGCAGTACCCAGCACGCAGCAATGTGCTCAGTGAACAGTACCCAGCATGTAGCAATGTGTTCAGTAAACAGTACCCAGCATGCAGAAATGTGCTCAGTGAACAGTACCCACCATGTAGTAACGTGTTCAGTAAATAGTACCCAGCATGCAGTAATGTGCTTAGTGAACAGTACCCAGCACGTAGCAACGTGCTCAGCAAACAGTACCCAGAATGTAGTAATGTGTTCAGTGAACAGTACCCAGCATGCAGTAATGTGCTCAGTAAACAGTACCTAGAATGTAGCAATGTGCTCAGTAAACAGTACCCAGCATGTAGTAACATGTTCAGTAAACAGTACCCAGCATGGCTAACTACATTTATATGTATATGTTCAAGGAGTCTCAGGTAAAAGAAATTTATCCTTTTTGGACATTTTGGTTTCAAAAAATAGTAGGGATTTATTTTAGCTTTCAAAACAAGACTAGAGGTTGACAATTCAAGAGTGACCCAGTGTTGCACAGTGTCCAGAAAAACTCTGCCTTCTGTCTTGCTAGTCTGTCTTGTTTCAAATGTGATTTTCATTCTCGAGCTTGTCGGATTCATGGACACAAGATGGCTACTATACCACTGAACCTCACAACCACATTCCAAGCTAGAAGAAAATAGAAGGTCAAAGTGGCCAAAAGCATTCAGGGCCTCCGCAGGGCCATCTGCTCAAGCCTCACTGGCTAGAAGCATATTACATAGTCCTTTGTAGTTGTAAGGAAAGTTAGAAGTCTAGCATTCCATTTCTCTACCCAGAGAAAAAGACTTCAAGGCAAAGAGAAAGGAAGATGAATATTACTCTGGTTTATATCATCTGTTACAAGGATTCCGTGTAGTTTAGAGTGTAGGCGTGTCCATCTTTTAAGGAGGTCACATTACTTCCCTGCTTGAGTACTCAGGGCAACTAGAGCTCCAGATATGGCAACACATGGAAGTAGTTTAATCCAGCCCAGCCTCTGGGGGAAGAAAAGGCATCCTTTCCTTTCTACCTTCATTTTACCTATTTATCAAAATATTTTAAATTTATTTGCAAGCAGAAAGAGATAGAAAGAAGAGAGTCAGACGGATAGAGAGAATGGGCACACTAGGGCCTCCGGCTGCTGCAAACTCCAGATGATGCACCATTGTGCATCTGGCTTTATGTGGGTACTGGGAAATTGAACCTGGGTCAGCAGGTTTTGCAGGCAAGCCTCTTAACTGCTGAGCCATCTCTTCATCCCTATTTATTTATTTGAAAAATATTTTACTATTTATTTATTTGAGAGACAGAAAGAGACACAGAGAGAGAATGGGCGTGTCAGGGCCTCCAGCCACTGCAAATGAACTCCAGGCACGTGTGCTTCCTTAAGCATCTGACTAATGTGGATCCTTGGGAATTGAACCGGGGTCCTTTGGCTTTCCAGGCATGCACCTTAACCACTAAGCTATTTCTCCAGCCCTATTTCTTTATTTATTTTTTGAGACAAGGTTTGGCTCTATAGTCCAGGGTATTCTCTAACTTGCAATCCTCCTGCCTCAGGCTCCCAAATGCTACTAGGATTACAGACATGTGTCACCATACTCATACTTTTCATTAATACTTACTGAGTGACTGGTAAGTGGCTGGGACATCATGATCAAGTAATAGTGTCATCACTGTCTTCAATGGTGGAGTAACATATGCTTGTCAAGCTGTGTGACATGACATCCACTGAGACAGAGTGTTCATTCCTTTTGTTACTGTGACCAAATACCCGACAAGAAACAATTGAAGAGAAGAAGGGTTTATTTTAGCTCACCGTTTGCGGGAATGCAGTCGGTCATAGTGGGCAGGCATGGTGGCAGAAGTGTGAGGTAGCTGGTCACATTGTGTCCTCAGGAAGCAAAATCAGACAGGAAGTGAGGCCAAGCTACCTCACTGCACTTCCAGGCCTGCCCCAGAGACTTACCTCCTCTAGCAAGGTTCTTACTCTTAAAGGTTTCTCAACCTTCTGAAACAGTACCGCCGGCTGGGGACCAGGTGTTCAGACACTTGAGTCTATGGGAGACATTGCGTTTAAACAGATAGGCATGAAGTGCTTTGGGGAAAATTCAAAAGAGGGAGAATTTAGGTCAGGTTGGGGATTCAGGAATGGCTCCCTTGAAAAAGTGTTGCAGTTATGTTTTTGTTGCTGGGACAAACGCCTCACCAGAAGCAGCTTATGGGAGGGAAAAAGTTTAAATCAGGCTTACAGATTCCAGGGGAAGTTCAACATGGCAGAAGAAGCTGGCTCACATCAGTGTCCACAGCACAGAGAGAGACAGGGAAGCCAAACCAGCAAGTATGAACAGTCAGAGGCCAGACTGGCTCCCAACACACCTAGTAGGCTGGACTCAAGATCTACCCCAGTGACATGCTCCTCAGGAGAGCTCTGCCTGTTGGATACTTAAGTAGGAAGTATAATCTTAATCAAGAAGACCTGAGTCTTCTCTGTGTAGTCTCAGGGTGATCCTCCTACCTCTGCCTCTCAAGTGCTGGGATTAAAAGTGTGCACCACCATGCCTGGCTCATAGCCCATTTTTTAAATTGAGTTGTTTGATTTCTTATTATTTAGTTTTTGGGGTTTTTTTTTTGTTTGTTGTTGATGTTTTAAAAAATTTTTTTTTATTATTTTATTTATTTTTGGAGAGAGACTCAGAGAGAGACAGACAGAGAGAGAGGGAGAGGGAGAGGGAGACAGATAGAGATGGGTGTGCCAGCAGTCTCTCAGCTGCTGTGAACGAAATCCAGATGCGTGCACCCCCTTGTGGTCAAGTGCAGCATTGCGCCCTTGCGTCACTTTGCATCTGGCTAAACGTGGGACCTGGAGATTGAAACCGGGTTCTTAGGCTTAGCAGGCCGGCGCCTTAACCGCTAAGCCATCTCTCCAGCCCTGTTGTTGATGTTTTTTGAGGTAGGGTTTCACTCTAGCTCAGGCTGACCTGGAATTCATTATGTAGTCTCAGGGTGGCCTTGAACTCATGGTGATCCTCCTACCTCTGCCTCCCAAGTGCTGGGATAAAAGCGTGCACCACCACGCCCGGTTTATTTAATTTTTTGAGTTCTTTTTATATCCTAGATATTGATCCTTTGCCAGATATATAGCTAGCAAAGATTTTCTCCCATTTTGTAGGATGCCTCTTTACTCTGTTTACAGTGTTCATTGATATACAAAAGCTTTTTTTTTTTTTTTTTTTGGTTTTCGAGGTAGCATCTTGTTCTAGCCTAGGTTGTCCTGGAATTCACTATGTAGTCTCAGGGTGACCTCGAATTCATGGCAATCCTCCTACCTTTGCCTCCCAAGTGTAAGGATTAAAGATGTGGGCCACCAAACCTGGCTTTTTTTTTTTTTTTTTTTGGTTTTTCCAAGGTAGGGTCTCACTCTGGCCCAGGCTGACCTGGAGTTCACTATGTAGTCTCAGTGTGGCCTCGAACTCTCGGCGATCCTCCTACCTCTGCCTCCCAAGTGCTGGGATTAAAGGCGTGCGCCACCATGCCCCGCTTACAAAAGCTTTTTAATTTCATGAGGTCCCAGTGGTTGATTAGTGGTTTTATTTCCTGAGAAACTGGAGTTATACTCAGAAAGTCATTGTCTACGCCAATATGTTGAAGGGTTTCTCCTAATTTTTTCTCTAGCAGTTTCAGAGTTTCAGGTCTGATATTAAGGTCTTTGATCCATTTGGACTTGATTCTTGTGTGTGGAGAGAGATAAGAATCTATTTTCATCCTTCTACATATAGATATCAAGTTTTCCCAGCACCATTTGGTGAAGAGCCTGTCTTTTCTCCAGTGAATATTTTTGACATTTTTGTCGAAAATCAGATGGCTGTAGCTTCCTAGACTTATATCTGGGTCCTCTGTTCTGTTCCATTGTTCTACGTGTCTTTGTGCCAGTACCACGTTGTTTTTGAAACTATGGTTTTTGAAATCAGGTATGGCGATACCACCAACCTTATTTTTGTTGCTCAAAATTGTTTTGGCTATTTGCAGGTTTTTGTGCTTCCAAATGAATTGTTTTTTCTATTTCTATGAAGAATGCCATTGGAGTTTTGATGGGGATTACATTAAATATATGGATTGCTTTTGGTAAGATCAACATTTTCCTAATATTGATTCTTCCAAACCAAGAACAAGGGATGTCTTTCTATTACGTAGTGTCTTCTGCAATTTCTCTCTTGAGTTTTTTTTTTTTTTTTGAAGTAGGGTTTCACACTCTCCTAGGCTGACCTGGAATTAACTATGTAGTCTCAGGGTGGCCTTGAACTCACAGCAATCCTCCTACCTTTGCCTCCTGAGTGATGGGATTAAGGTGTGCGCCACCACGCCCGGCTTCTTGAGTGTTTTAAAGTTCTCATTGTAGAGATCCTTCACTTCCTTGGTTAGGTTTATTCCAAGGTACTTTATTTTTTTGAGGCCATTGTGAATGGGACTGATTCCCTGATTTCATCCTCAGCATGTTTGTTGTTAGTGTATAGGAAGGCTACTGATTTCTGTGTGTTTATTTTGTATTCTGCTACATTGCTATAAGTGTGTATCAGCTCTAACAGTTTGCTGGTAGAGTCTTTAGGGTCCTTTATATATAGAATCATGTCATCTGCAAATTAAGATAATTTGATCTCTTCCTTTCCAATTTGTATCCCTTTTATGTGTGTCTTGCCTTATTGCTATGGCTAAGACTTCCAGTACTATATTAAATAAAAGTGAGGACAGTGGACACCCTTGTCTTGTGCCTGATTTTAGTGGAAAAGCTTCAAGTTTTTCTCCATTTAGTATTATGTTGGCTGTGGGTTTGTCATAAATAGCCTTTATTATGTTCAGATATGTTCCTTCTATTCCCAGTCTATGTAGGACTTTTACCATGAAGGGATGTTGAATTTTTGTCAAATGCCTTTTCTGCATCTATTGAGATGATCATGTGATTTTTTTGTCCTTCAGTCCATTTATATAATGTATTACATTTATCAATTTGCATACATGGAACATCCCTGCACTTCTGGGATAAAATCTACTTGATAAGGGTGAATAATCTTTCTGATATATTCTTGTATTCTGTTTGCCAATATTTTGTTGAGAATTTTGCAACTATGTCATGAGGGAGATTGGTCTGTAATTTTCTTTATTTGTTCTGACTGTCCGGTTTGGGTATCAGGGTCATGCTGGCTTTGTAGAAGGAGTTTGGTAGAATTCCTTCCTTTCCTATTTTATGGAAAAGTTTGAGACGCATTGGTGTTAGTTCTTCCATGAAGGTCTGATAAAATTCACCAATGAATCCATCTAGGCCTGACTTTTTTAGTTGGGAGACTTTTTACAACTGCTTGGTTCTCCATGCTTGTTATAGGTCTATTTAAGAGGTTAATCTCATCTTGATTTAATTTTGGTAGGTCATAAAATCAAGAAAATTAACCATTTCTGCCAGGTGTGGTGGCGCATGCCTTTAATCCCAGAACTTGGTAGGCAGAGGTAGGAGGTAGGAGGATTGCCATAAGTTCGAGGCCACCCTAAGACTACAGAGTAAATTCCAGGTCAGCCTGAGCTAGTGAGACCGTACTTCAACAAACTAAAAATAAAAAGGAGAAAGAAAAAAGAAAATTAACCATTTCTTCAAGATTTTCAAACTTAGTGGAGTATATTTCTTAAAGTATGTCCCTATGATTTTCTGAATTTCTTTGGTATCTATTGTATGTCTCTCTCTCTCTCATAAATAAATAAATAAATAAATAAATAAATAAATAAATAAATAAATAAAATAAAGGCTGAAGAGATTGCTTAAGCAGTCAAGGCGTCTGCCTGCAAAGCCTAAGAATCCAAGGTTTGATTCCCCAGCACCCACATAAGCCACATGCACAAGGTGGTGCATGCATCTGGAGTTTGCAGTGGCTGGAGGCCCTGGCACACCCATTCTCTCTTTCTCTACATGCCTCTTTCTCTCTCTTTCAAATAAATAAAAGTAACATATTAAAAATAAATATATAAAAATGAGGCTGGAGATATAGCTTAGTTGTTAAGGAGTTTACCTGAAAAGCCAAAGGATCCAGGTTGGGTTCCCCATATGCACAAGGTGGCATATGCTTCTGGAGTTTGCAGCAGCTAGAGGCCCTGGCACACTCATTCTCTATCTATCTATCTATCTATCTATCTATCTATCTATCTATCTATCTATCTATCTATCATCTCAAATAAATAAATAAAAACAAAAATTGAAATATTTTTAAAAATTAAAAAAATAGCTGGGTGTGGTGGTGCACACCTTTAATCTCAGCACTTGTGAGGCAGAGGTAGGAGGACTGCTATGGGTTTGAGGACAGCCTGGGACTACAGAGTGAGTTCCAGGTCCACTTGGGACCCTACCTCAAAAAGAGGAATTAAAATTTTTTTCTTTTAAAGTAGGGGCTCCCTCTAGCCCAGGCTGACCTGGAATTCATTATGTAGTCTCAGGTTGGCCTTGAACTCACAGTGATCCTCTTACCTCTCCCTCCTGAGTGCTGGGATTAAAGGTGTGTGCCACCATGCCTGGCCTAATTTTTTTTTTTTCCAAGGTAGGGTCTCATTCTAGCTCAGGCTGACCTGGAATTCACTATGTAGTCTCAGGGTGGCCTTGAACTCATGGTGATCCTCCTACCTTTGCTTCCTGAGTGCTGGGATTAAAGGCGTATGCCACCATGGCCTGCCTAAAATCCATTTTTTTAAAAAATAAATGATCTGTCTGGCATGGTGGCGCATGCCTCTAATCCCAGCACTGGGGAAGTGAAAGTAGGAGGATTCCAGTGAGTTCAAGGCCAGTCTGAGACTGCATAGTGAATTTCAGGTCAGCTTGGGCTAGAGTGAGACCTTACCTTGAAAAAAAAAAAAGATCTATTTCAGAGCCTGTCCTTTGAAATAGTAAAACTTAAATGAGTTTTAAATGAATTTTAATTTCAAGAAGTTATATTCTCCAGTGCCGAGGAAAGAATTTAATAGCTTAGAATGATATGTTAGAATTTATAAAATTTTAAAGTAGTAGTAACAAGCTGATGAATTTTAATGACAGTTAAAATTTTTTACTTATGATCATTTCATAAATAAATGATTGCTATAAAATAATGAGTCTATCATTGCTTAGTAATTTCTGATTTATTTCCATACATTAGTTAAGTCTGTGAATTATTCATGGTAAGCAACTGTTAGCTGTTCCATCATGGTTGTGCATTTAAGCTGAATTCAGCAGTACCATCCTGATATAATGAAGAGACAAATGTTATGAACTAAAATATAAAATACCAAATGCCCCAGTAGATGTTATCAAGGAATAATTTATTATTGTTTTATTTTATTTTTTGATTTTTCTGCCCCTAGCCACCCTTAGGCTTGGCAGGCAGGCGCCTTAACTGCTAAGCCATCTCTCCAGCCCGTTTAAAAAATTTTTTTATTGGGCTTAGCGGTTAAGGTGCCTGCCTTCGAAGCCTAAGGACCCCGGTTTGATTCTCTAGGTCCCATGTAAGCCAGATGCACATGGTGGCACATGTGTCTGAAGTTTGTCTGCAGTGGCTGGAGGCCCTGGCACACCCATTCTGACTCTCTCTCTCTCTCTGTGTCTCTAATAAATAAACAAATAAAAATTTAAAAAATCTAAATTTTTATTGATAACTTCCATAATTATAAACAAT